>CM076574.1:789155760-789421842 GCA_034641835.2 Pinus albicaulis
TGAATAATTTCTTTAGATTGCATGATTACTTAGTGAACATGAAGGCCATAATAGCTACCTTCAGTATTAAAGGTAAATCATACATTTGGTGGGAATATATAAAGAATGTCAGAGGAATTCGGGAAGAGGAGTTGACTTAGAGTAACTTTGAGAGCCTTTTCAGGAAGAAGTATCTATAAAATAGATACTATGATGAAAGGGAAAATTAATTCTATGAGTTGAAGATGTGATCTATGACTGATGAGGAGTACACTAGCAGGCTTCTTGAGTTATTAAGATATGTTACTTACCTCAATGAGGAGAAGGCCAAGATTCGGAGATACATTAGTGGGTTGTCGGTAGCATTCAAGGACAATATTGAGTTTGATGAACCTAGATCATTGGAGGAAGCCATCAGGAAGCTAAAACATTGTTATGATAAATCCAAGCGCAGATCTGAGACTAAGAAGGATTGGAAAGGTAATGATAAGAATAAAGGGAAATGGGGTAAGAAGTGAACAAGACCTTAGGACACAAGTAATAAAGAGAATGCATCACCACCTATTAAGTTCAATGCATCCGACATAGGATATGGATTTTGATATGAGGAGTAGAAAAAAGGTGATGGTAGGAATCCCCTGCAGTGTTGGACTTGTGGAGGATAGCATTGTAGGAGAGATTGTCCACGACATCAAGGTGGTAGACCGCATATTTATAGTGCTCAGGAGGCATAGACAGTGGGGGATGTTGGAGAGAGTATTCCTCGGATTTACATGGCATTGGATAATAGGCAAGAATATCACTAGGCGTGTATTATCTAGATGGACAGTAAGTTTTGTAATCAATTTTTTTCTATTTTGATTGACCCTGAATCTAATTATATTTATGTTAATTCTGACCTGGCGGATAAGTGTGGTTTGAATAAAGAAGTGCATGCAGATTCTTGGTTAGTGTAGTTGACTACAGGTACAAATAAGAGAGTTCAACATTGGTTAAGAGCTTGTGCATTTGAGTTGAATGGTATGCCTACATCATCACATTTGAATGTACTGTCGTTGGGATCATATAGTATGATTTCGGGTATGGATTGGTTGTATCTTTACAGGACCAAGGTGGATTGTTATGAAAAAGCTATTGAGTGCTTGGATGACAATGGAGAACTGAGAATATTACAGGATAAGAGGAAGGAAACATCAGTTGGAATGGTGACAGTTATGCAGGACAAGCATGGTCGTAGAAAAGGGTGTGTGTTATTTGTAGTACATATTTCTATTGATAAAGGTAAGGAAGTTGAGGATGCAGATTTCTTAAGCAGGTACCTAGTTCTACAACAGTTTTAAGATTTGTTTCCGACAGATATTTTAGAGTTTCCGCCTCATAGGAAAGTGGACTTTTCTATTGATTTGGTACCAGGGGCAGCACTAGTATCAAAGGAACCATATAGGATTAGCACATCAGAGTTAGTGGAATTGAAGAAGTAAGTGAGGGAAATGCTTGACAAGGGATACATTAGGCCAAGTGTGTCACCTTGGGGTGCACCAGTGTTTTTTATGAAGAATAAGGATGGTACTCTCAAGTTTTGCATTGATTACAGAAATTTGAAAAAGGTTACCATCAAGAATAGGTATCCATTGTCAAGGATTTATAACTTGTTTGAACAGATGAAGGGATAAGCAGTGATCTCGAAGATTTATCTAAGATCGAGATACCATAAGGTACCCATTAAGGAAGAGGACATCTCCAAGACTTATTTCAGGACCAGGTATGGGCATTATGAGTTTTTTGTAGTTCCTTTTATTTTGACTAATGCTCCAACTACTTTTATGTGCTTGATGAATAGTGTATTGTGTCCTTATATGTACAAGTTTGTTATTGTATTAATTGATGATATATTGGTATATTATAAGAACTAGGAAAAACATGTAGAACACTTAGCAACAGTATTAATATTGCTAAGAGAGAATCAGTTGTATGCTAATATCAATAAATGTAGTTTCTTTCATATAGAGGTACATTACTTGGGACATGTGATTTCCAAGGAAGGCATAGTAGTGGATCCAGAAAAGATAAGGGCTATCATGGATTGGGAAGCTCTTGGGAATGTGGATGAGGTAAGATCATTCCTGGGGTTAGAAGGTTATTACATTAGGTTCATCAAGAACTTATCACAAATTTCTTATCCTATTACATCATTGAAAAGGAAAGGTGATAAATGTGAATGGACATAGGAATGTGTAGCCAATTTTGAATAGTTGAAGAAGTTGTTGAAAAATGCTTTAGTTCTAAATATTGTAGATTCAGACAAAGAGTTTGTGGTATGTACATATGCTTGTAAGAGAGGACTTGGTGGATTTCTTATGCAAGAAGGACATGTGGTATACTATGAGTCACAGAAATTGAATGATCATGAGCAGAATTATCTAACACATGATCTTGAGTTGGCAGCGATCATCCATGCATTGAAGATGTGGAGACACTACCTTCTTGGAAAAATGTTTGTATTTATGAGTGGTCATAGTGGATTGAGATATCTATTTGACCAACTGAATCTAAATTCCATACAAGCTAGATGGTTGTCCACGATTAGTGATTTTGAATTTGAGATTGGATACATTAAAGGTAAAGAGAACAGGTTTGCAGATGCTCTTAGCAGGAGGATACAGGTGAATCATATAGCAACTATGATCTCCTATATGACATATTTGCAGGATCGGATATTGCAGGTACGTCAACAGGATGACAGGTATAGGGAGATTATGCATAGGTTACAACATGGTAAAGGTGATTAGGATGTGGACTATCGTCTCATAGAAAATGGCTTAGTCAGATTTAGGGATATGATATATGTGCCAGAATAAAGTTAGCTAAAGAAGCTTATCTTGAGGTAATTTCATGCTAAGCCATATTCAGGTCACCCAGGATATCAGAAGATGCTGAAAACAATGAAGAAGTTATATTATTGGTCGAATATGAAGAAAAAAGTAGAAGAGTTTGTGGCTATATGTTTGGATTGTCAACAGGTAAACGTAGAGTGTAAGCATCTAGGTGGTATACTACAACCGATATGAATTCCAAAGTGTAAATGGGAGGTCATTTCCATGGATTTCATTAGAGGTTTCTTGAGTACTTATAGACATCATGATTCTATTATGGTTGTGGTTGATAGGTTGACAAAGGTAGCACACTTCATTCAAGTGAAGTCTACTTATTCATCTAATGATGTATCACAGGTCTTCATCGGAGATGTAGTGAGGTTGCATGGTGTTCTGAAGATGATTGTGTCAGAAAGGGATGTCAAGTTGAGTAATAGGTTCTGGAAAGAGTTGTTTGCAGGTTTGGGTAAATATTTGGCCTTTAGCACAACTTATCATCCATAGACACATGGACAGACAGAGAAGGTCAATAGGATATTATTGGACATGTTGAGGATGTATGTGATTCATTAGCAGCGAAGATGGAAAGAGTATCTTCCATTAGTTTAGTTTTATTACAACAATGGGTATCAGGAGTCATTGAGGATGAGTCTGTTTGAGGCACTCTATGGGAAGAGTTGTAACCCTGCCATCAGTTGGAGTGATCTAGTAAACATGGTGTTGATAGGACCGGATATGTTGGCTGAGATGGAATAGGAAATGCAGGTTACCAAGAAGAATATAAAGGAAGCACAAGATAGATAAAATATTTATGTAGATCAACACAAGGTGTTTAAGGAGTTACAGGTTGGGGAACGGGTGTACTTGCGCATAAATCCCAAGGGGAGATCCTTGAGAATTGGATCATTTACCAAGTTGGAACCTCAGTACTATGGACCTTTCAATATTATTGAGAGGATTAGACCAGTAGCCTATCAACTTGTACTGCATTCGATAGTGAAAGTCCATGATATTTTCCATATTTCATTGCTTAAGAAGTATGTTAAATATGTTGATCATGTGATTGACTGGTCTGTATTTCAGGTGGATCCACAAGGATAATTCCAGCTAAAACCTTAATGCATTATGCAACAAAATATGCTCATGCTTCGAAACCAAACAATCGACTAGGTTAAAGTGTAGTGGAAACACTTTGGGCCCGACAAAGCTACATGGGAGATGGATGATCAAATGTGGGCTATGTATCCTTCTTTATTCGTTGGTTGAGAAAATGTTTTTGGCATATTTTTTGGTGTGATGTTTTGGTATATGTATATATGTATATGGATGTACATACTGTCATGATTTGTGTTATAAAGATCCAATATGAGGTATGACTGTCGTGTCATTATGGTTGTCATGTTTTTATTTTTGTCATGTTGGTTTGCTTCTCAACAGGTTGATCATTGTAAATACTACATCAATCTAAGTTATAAAGATCCATGGGAATCATGTTTTTCTTTCAGAAGTATGTTTGGTTGTAGGTGTCATTGAACACCAAGGACGGTGTTCCCCCAAAGGGGAGGGTTCTGTAACAGCCCTGTTCAAAAATTCATGTAATAAAGTTAATAAAGGAAAAATAATAACCAAGGTCATGGGACACGTATTACTGTTGATCAGCGGTTGTCATTGATGTCAACCCAAGCAGCGCTAGGGGCTAACCCAATATTTCATGGGAATTTTGACCTACCAAATTAATATATTCTAGGTCAATAATGCTTTTGATGGTTTCTACTTTTCGAGATGTTTCCATTTATATATGGCACGCCATGTAATTCTTCACGGTTTCAGAGATATTCATGTTTGAAGTTTGTACCCCCAGTTAGTGGGATAAAACCCCATGGGGTTGTGGCATGGGTCATTGAAAAGTCATAATTAATATTTTTTAAGCTCCTAAAATCCCTCAAACATTCATTTGTTGAAGCCCCTCTCAACCTAAGCATTTATATAAATTGTGATCCTCATATCCTCCTCATGCAAGGGATTTCTCCATATGAAACAGGTCATCATGGAATTTTCACTATAACGTTTTTTCTACGAAGTTTCAGAAGCTAAAAAATTTATGAGGAGAAGCTGAAAGCTTGAGGAAGCTGCTGTGAAAATTTCAGATCAAGGTGCACAATATTTTTGGAGATATGATCTGTGGAATTCAGTGTTTTTGCAGGCTTCTGAAATTCATCTCAAATAAGTGAACTTGGGAAAATCATCATAACTCTCTCTCTGAGTATTGGATTGGAATTTAGTAAAAAGGGGTAGATAGTGCACAGTCTTTATTTTTCTCTCTATCAATTTCAGAGCTGAATGTAGAAACAGTGACAGGTGGAACGTCGTACAAGTTCGCTCTGCTGAAATAGTCCATAATTAGGGCATTGTGAGAGATTGGGTATAACTCTCTCTTGAAGAATACAAATTAGGTCAGGCCTATGGAATTCGAAAGATGACTCAGAGGAATACTACAATACCAAAAATCAAATATTTGGGATCTGAAAAAATAGAGATACACCAGATTCAATATCGAGCTCCTAGAAGCCAAGAAAAAGATAGATCATGTGTTGTCAAGGGCTGCAAAGGACCGGACTTTCTAGGGAAGAAAATCAAAGCAAGGTGTAGCAGAGGGTAGCATGAAAAGAGTAGAAACCAAGGTGCATAACAACAGTAAGAAGTTCATCACATGAAGTATTCAAGTGGGCAACACTGCATACAATCATTGTAAAGGTATCATTGTACTAAGTCATTGTGAATACATTATTGTACAAATTGTACTAGTGTCTATCTGCCAAGAGTTGAAGAGGCAGTGTAGGGTGGTCTAGGATTATCATTAGGTGGTTGTGTCATAGTTGGGGTTATGTTCTAGTGTGTCTTCTTCTTCTACATCATTCTATATCATTGTAAAGTGGACCATTTTCCCTTGTACGGGAGTCCATTCTTCTTTTATTCTTCTATAGGGTGCTAGGGTGGTGCTAGGGTGATTTTTAGCTCATTGGGTGTTGGGGCATACGTTTAGTTGACTACTAAATAATCTCGGGCGTTGGAGCGTCCATCCTGTGGGAGATGGAGAAGAATGCTTTTCTAGATTCTAGGAAGTTGGAGCTTTATTTTCAATTGGAGTTGAATATTAAAGATTTATTAGAAAAGCATTAGGTGGTTTTTGTCCCGAAGTGGGTTTCTACCTTAAAAACTGTGTGCATTTGTGTTCCTTTTATTTGCTGCTATCATTGTACAAACATTGATAATAATTGAAAATTAACTAATGCTCTAATTGAAAGGAATACTGATTCACCCCCCTCTCAGTATTTGCAACAATTGGTATCAGAGCTTGGTTCCTTCAATAGCAGTTTAACAACTGGAAGGAGGTCATGGAGCATACCAAGAATGGTGTATCTCTATTCAATGAAAATAATTATGCACTCTGGAAAGGAATAATGGAGGTCTATCTCTTGGCACAAGGTTACGAAGTATGGGACACTATTCAAAATGGATTTACATCAACCACAGATGAACAAGGTAAGAAGAATTTGGTAAATGATGCAAAAGAAAAGAATATTATTATCATTGGACTTATTGAATCTGCTTATCATAAGGTGTTGGGTTATAAAACCACCAAAAATGTATGGGACAAGCTTGAGAATATATATGCAGGTGACTCAAATGTCAAAGAAGCAAAGCTTCAAATCTATAGAGAAAAAATTGAGCAACTCAAAATGAAAGAAGATTGCAACATTGCTACATACTTCCAATATGTTGATGAAATAACCAATACTCTGGAAGGATTGGGAGAGCCAGTTGATGAGAAGACTATTATACGAAAGATTCTTAGAACATTACCAGGGAGATTCAACCCAAAGGTATCGGTCTTAGAATACAGTGAAAATATGGACAAAGTCAGCAAAGAGGAATTACATGGAGTTCTCATAGCATATGAAATGAGACTTGATGAAGAAGAGGGTACTTCACATCTAGAAATTGTGTTCGTTGCATCTAAAAAAACCAATAAGGATAAACTACCTTCAATTGAAAAGACATGCACCTGCAAGTGTGAAGAAAATGGAGATGATGAAGAAGGTCTTTCAGATGAAGAATATGTGTACTTCACGAGAAAACTAAAAATTGGTAAGGGAAAATTCAAAGGTAAACTTCCATTGATATGTTTCGACTGTGATGAGGTTGGGAATTTCGCAGCAAAATGTCCAAACATAAGTGATGAAAACTCAAAAGGAAAGAAAGCCTTTAAGAAATTCAACAAGCAAGGATCCAAAAGGAAATTTCTCTCTAAAGAAGATAGCACATCATCCGATGAAGACAATGAAAGTGAAGAAGAAGCCAATGAGAGAGTATTTTTTATGGCCAAGCACAATAAACAAGAGGTATCAAACAACGAAGAAGTAGGATTGACCATAGAAGAATTTTATAAGGAATCAATCAAGCTTATAAAAGATATCAAGGCAGAGAATATCTGTTCCAATACTCTTGAAGAAAAAGTTCAAGGTCTCAAAATTGAAGTTGAAGAACACAAATGCATTAAAGAGTCACTTCAAAAGAAGTTGGAAGAAATCAACCAAGAAAGGGAAGAATTAGAAGCTGAAATAGTCTCACTGCGTGAGGAAGTGAAGAAAGGAAAAACTATCCAAAACTATGCCAACAGCTCAAGGGCATTGGAAGAACTCATCAACAATCAATGATCTTACAACGACAGAACTGACATTGGTTACAAATAAGAAGAAGCAGGACCCTCTACAACAAAATATAATGAACCTATGAGATCTGACATGCATGTAGACTTCATTGGACAAGATTCACAAGAACAGCCTTGGAAGACAATTCCTCGACGAAAATTTCCATCCAGGTACCAACACATTTTTTATGGCTACTGTTATTCATGTGGAAAATTTGGTCATAAAGCTATAGAATGTCGCACGTACCCTAGGAACGAATACAATTCCAGGAGATCTGTCAAATATGAACCTCCCAGGCCTCAGTGAAACATCAATAGATTTGAACATTTAAGAAATAATATTGAATGTTACAAATGTCTAAACTTTGGACACATAGCCAAAGACTGCAGACTTGAATATCCTCCAGAAGAATCTTTGAAGCCACAGAACGAACGAACATGGAAGAAGAAGAAGACTGATAATTGTGCTCTCGCTTTCAAGGCTCAAAAAAACAAAGATATGTGGTATGTTGATAGCAGTTGCTCAATGCATATGACTGGAGATAGAAATAAATTTGTATCTCTGAAAGAGAAAAAGGATGGAACCGTGTCCTTTGGAAATGATGGATCTTCAAATGTTATAGGATCAGGTACTGTCACTCTCAGAAGCAAAGATTCTCTAGCCAAGAATTTTCTATTAGTTGAAAACATGTATCACAATCTGCTCAGTGTTGGAAAAATGTGTGATCAAGGACACACAATATTATTCAACTCCAAAAAATGTGAAATCAGGAAAGGCATGTATGGTGAAATTGTGGCTACAGTAAGTTGAGCTCCAAATGACATATATGTTCTGGATGAAGCAACTAAAGCATGTCTAATAGCTAAAAAGGATGATATAATATTTGATAGCAATGATGATCGACTAAGTAAGAAGTATGCTCCAAAGGTATAAAGTGATTTCGAGATGTCTTTACTTGGTGAGCTGACATACTTCTTAGGGCTTCAAATGTCTTAGCAAGAGAAAGGAATATTTATATGTCAATCCAAGTACATCAAGGAAATGCTCAAGAAATTTAAAATGGAAGATTGCAAACCCATCCTTACTCCAATGGTAACAGGTTGTAAATTGAGCATAGACAACTCATCTAAGGATGTGGATCAAAGGTTTTACAGATCTATGATTGGTAGTCTTCTATATGTAACAGCCTCCCGGCCAGATGTTATGCAAGCAATTGGACAAGTAGCAAGATTCTAAGCAGCACCAAAAGAATCACATATTATTGCCATCAAAAGGATTCTTCAATATCTAAAGGGAACAACAGAATATGGCTTGTGGTATCCCAAGGGTAACAATCTCATTATTCATTCCTTTACAGATGCAGATTGGGCAAGAAGTGTTGATGATCATGAGAGTACTCGTGAAGCATTGGAATATCTTCGCCAGAAGCTTGGAATTCTCCCAAGTTCTCATTAGATTTTCCTTATTCAGAATATAAAAGGGGAGTGGAAGTGTGTACAGGTCCACAGGATGGTTGTATGTCAGGGGGAGTGGAAGTGTATACAAGTCCGCAGGATGGTTATGTTTTAGGGGGAGTTACCCTTTTCCATTGATGTCAAAGGGGGAGAGAATGTTGTAGGAAGAGGCGTCATGATCGCAGGGGGAGTACTTGTGTTGCCATCAATGCCAAAGGGGGAGATTTTTTATTAGCGGTTGTCATTGATGTCAACCCAAGCAACACCAGGGGCTAATCCAATATTGCATGGGAATTTTGACCTACCAAATTAATATATTCTGGGTCAATAATGCTTTTGATAGTTTCTACTTTTCGAGACTTTTCTGTTGATATATGGCACGCCATGTAATTCTTCACGGTTTGAGAGATATTCATGTTTGAAGTTTGTACCCCCAGTTAGTGGGATAAAACCCCATGGGGTTGTGGCATGGGTCATTGAAAAGTCATAATTAATATTTTTTAAGCTTCTAAAATCCCTCCCACGTTTTCTTGTTGAAGCCCCTATCAACCTAAGCATTTATATAAATTGTGATCCTCATATCCTCCTCATGCAAGGGATTTCGCCATTTGAAACAGGTCATCGTGGAATTTTCACTATAACTTTTTTTGTAAGAAGATTCAGAAGCCGAAATTTTTATGAGGAAAATATTAAAGCCCGAGGAAGCTGCTATGAAAATTTTAGATCAAGGTGCGCAATATTTTGGAAGATATGATCTGTAGAAGTCAGTGTTTTTGCAGGCTCCTGAAATTCATCTCAAAGAAGTGACCTTGGGAAAATTATCATAACTCTCTCTCTAAGTATCGGATTGGAATTTGTAAAAATTGGAAAATAGTACACAGTTTTTAGTTTTCTCTCTATCAATTTTAGAGCTGAATGAAGAAACAGTGACACGTGGCACGTCGTACAAGTTCGCTCTGCTGAAACAATCCATAATTAGGGCATTGTGAGAGATTGGGTATAACTCTCTCTTGAAGAATCCAAATTGGGTCAGACCTATGGCATTGGAAATATGACTCAGAGGAATACTACAGTGCTAAAAATAAAATATTGTGGATCTAAAATAACAAAGATACACTAGATTCAATATCAAGCTCCTAGAAGGTAGGAAAAAGCTAGATCATGTATTGTCAAGGGCCGCAAAGGACCGGAATTTCTAGGGCAGAAAAGCAAAGCAAGGTGTAGCAGAGGGTAGCATGAAAAGAGTAGAAACCAAGGTGCATAACAGTAGCAAGAATTTCATCACATGAAGTCTTCAAGTGGGCAGCACTGCATACAATCATTGTAAAGGTATCACTGTACTAAGTCATTGTAAATACATTATTGTACAAATTGTACTAGTGTCTATCTGCCAAGAGTTGAAGAGGCAGTGTAGGGTGGTCTAGGATCATCATTAGGTGGTTGTGTCATAGTTAGGGTTATGTTCTAGTGTGTCTTATTCTTCTACATCATTCTACATCATTTTAAAGTGGACCATTTTCCCTGGTACGGGAGTCCATTCTTCTTTTATTCTTCTATAGGGTGGTAGGGTGGTGCTAGGGTGAGTTGTAGCTCATTGGGTGTTGGGGCATCCTTTCATTTGACTACTGAAGAATCTCAGGCATTGGAGTGTCCATCCAGTGGGAGCTGGAGAAGAATGCTTTTCTAGATTCTAGGAAGTTGGAGCTTTATTTTCAATTGGAGTTTAATATTAAAGAATTATTAGAAAAGCATTAGGTGGTTTTTGTCCCGGAGTGGGTTTCCACCTTAAAAATTGTGTGCATTTGTGTTCCTTTTGTTTGTTGTTATCATTGTACAAACACTGATAATAATTGAAGATTAACTAATGCTCTAATTGAAAGGAATATTGATTCACCCCCCTCTCAGTATTTCCAACAATTACAAGCTGAATGTTGGGAAAAAACATAGTGATGGGGATCACTTGTGATTAATTAATGGATATGAAAATTGGTAAAGGCAATGGAAAAGGCTTTGGAAAGGCATGAGGTTGATTAATGATGCATATATAAATACCTTTCAATGTTTACATTATGGTTATGTTTCTACCATGGATGATACTTTATTGCCTTATTTTATGTCGTAATTATCTCTCACTGTTAAGGTCCTTTGGTTGGTTATAAATGTCATATATGTCATTTGATGTAAAGGTCATGTGGAGACCTATGACGTAATTATTCATTGATGTTATGTAATACCACTTGGTTGGGTGGTTGGGTCATATATGTAATCCCATGTTGGGAAGTTGATGGTATGTAACCCCACTTGGTTGGGTGGTTGATGTAAGGCCATTTTTAGCTGATTCATTGAGTCATGTACTTCATTATAAATATTTTAGCAGCTTCAGCATGTACTCAAGGGGAGCATTGGTCTATCATTTGACCTTGATGTTAAAGTGAGAGACTATATTAGTGTTTGAATTTGGTGACTGATATGTTTTTCAAGTATCTACAGATTATGGTTATCAAACACCAACATGGTTGCCATCAAGTCCAAAGGGAGGAATTTTTGGCATTATGATGTATGTGTTGTCCTTGATGGAAACCCACTTGTAACAGAAAAAGTATATGATAATCGAATGAGTTCACAGATCAGTTCAGAGCTGAAAAAGTGATGGAACATAATGATTAAATGATGAGACAAATGTTTTTAGGTCAAAGATAGAAGATTTATCAAGGTTAATATTTGAAGAAATATACGTGGATTAGATAAGTCCAAGTTGCATACACACGTGGAGATGACAAAGAAAGGTCGTGTACCTATTGGCGCATTATTTTATTAAATACCAAGGGTCTTTACCATGGTATTAGCCCACAATATTGAGCATAGTAACGACAATTTGATCTCGTCAAAGATTACCACCGGCACTTGTTTGGTTTTGGTTCATGATATTGGCTAAGGCTCAAACTATATAAGAAGGTGAAGATCAAAGTGCTAAAGTGTGCATGATTAAGGGTTTTTTATGAATACTTCAATATGAAGTATATTTGCATTGTATGGGCTATAGTTGATAAGTTGACTTGAAATAATTATGCACCTATAAATACAATAATGTATCAAGATCATGAGACCTGAAATGACTTTCCATTGTATGATATTCTCATGGATTGACTAGATCTATGATTTTACGCATGTTTTATCTTTGAATATTATGATATGGGTATGTCTGAATTTCTAAAGGGCTACTCAATTATAAGTCAAAATTTGCAGATTTGCATGCAGGTTGGTCTCGGTGAAAGTGTGTATACACATGGGTTTGCTTCATAAAAAGCGCGTACATAAAGGAAGGGTTTCTGCTAAAAATTTTTCTAATCAATCTGATCAGTGATGTCGTATTTATTTTGTTTTTCAATGATGTCTTCATGTTGATCTAGGTTTAGTAGTAATGTCTGAAGTTGAATTGATTGAATGTTGATTAGTTGGAGAATATCCATGTTGTAGCTAACTATATGGGGTTTCAGAGATCTATAATATGACATAATACTTCAGAAATTATTTGTGCAATTATGTGTCTGATTTTGATTAACATTTGTCAAAACTTGGTAGGTTGATATCTATATACATGTTGTTGTTCACAAAATCATGTATACACGTGGGTTTCCATAAGAAAAGTAGCGTATATATTTTGTTTTATGGATGATCAGGGTTGCAGTTGATTTAGTATGTTGATGCAATATTTTTGGTTCAGTTCTGATATTCCGGTTAAAGTGATCTCACTATTATATTTGATTTGAGTTGATGATTTGTTAAGTGGTTATTTGCTTCAGTGATTGATTGGTTCAGTGGTTGTTGTTGGTTCTTTATTGGTTCAATGGTTTTTTTTAGTGATTGTTTTGATACAGTGATTAGTTTCATTTTTTGATGTTGAGATCAGTATGAAAACTTGATGAAAATTACCCTACAAGTTATGATGTGTTGAAGCAGGTGGATCTAGTGTGAAAATTTATGAAACGTGTTTCATGGATGATGCTGAGGGTTGGAGCCTTCAGTGAGGAAGTCATAGCTTCCTTCTAGTAGTAGATGGTGATTAGATCAAGGGGTTGAAGCTCCCTTCCAGTGGGTGTTGGTAAACGAGATCAGGGGATTGAAGCTCCCTTCTAGTAGGAGCTCGAGAAGGAGTGAAGGTGGTAGCCCTAACCAGGTGGGTGTTTTTGTGCTAGTATGAGTCTGAATCAGTACAAGAATGTAAGAAGTTCTCCATAATAATAAGATTGAATACTGAGATGACAGCAAAGGTGGTTTTCTCCCACATTGGGTTTCCACCTTAAATATTGGTGTTCATATGTGTTTCTTATGTGTGATGGTTTAATCTTTTCTTACTATACATTTTTACTCCTTATTAAATGTCTGACAAATCAATGATGCAGTGGTTTAATTCAAGCAATTGAATATTTATCTGAATTATAAGTTTATTGGGTATACGCTATTTTCCTTAATAACTGTCACGTACATACACTAGTTTGCTTCAGTCAAGTCACATACAAAATTCGAAAATAAATAAATAAATAAAATAAAATTTGTGTGAGTTTTTTAAAAACTGATTCACACCCCCCCCCCCCCCTCCCCCCCACCCTCAATATTTTTCTAAACATTTTGGACTTCTTAGGAAGGAGTTGAATGTTGGTATTATTTTGAGGGTGGAGGTCTGAGCCTCTTGATTCGCTTGTTGCAGTTTCAAGAATCATATCCTTTTAATTTTTGGTTAAAGAAAATGTGCATATGTATATATTTTTATTGTGAATATTGTATCGAGATGGATTTATAAAGATCCATGAACAGTATGTTTATTCATTAGTTGAAGAAAATGTGCATAAGTATATCTGGGTGTTATTATAAATACCATAATGAGTTGTGTTATAAATCTCCATCAAACAGTAATTTTATCATGCTTTTAGTAGTCTGGTATATTGTAAATATTGCAATGAGTTGTGTTATAAATCTCTTGAAGCAGTATGTTTTTGTTTTCAACGGTTTGTTGGTCATATGTGTCATAGAAAACCAAGGACGTTGTTCCCCCAAGGGGGGTGTGGTTTGTAACAAACCCTGGTTTATTTTCCATGTAAAAATATGACCAAGGTCATGGGACATGTATTCCAAGTTAAATGGTGGTAAAAAACATCCTAGTGGGTATCACTTTCGTTTTATTTATGGCTAAGGAAATTGGGAAAGGCAAAGTGGAAATAATTGGCATTTATTTATGAAATAAAACAAAATAGGATAAAATGGAGATGAAAGGTAACAGATTTGCATGAGAGGGAAATTAAAGGAAAAATAGAGGAAACTGAAGAAAATAGAGGCCTCAATGACAAAAAGGCTTCTGATAATAAATTCACATATTTTGTCAACTTTTTGTTAGTTTGTCTTTGGAATTAGTTTCAAAGAGATAAGAGCACCAAGAGGAGAAAGCAAGAAAATAAGTAGAGGAAGGAAAAGAAGGGAAAAGGGGAGAAAAGGATAAGAAAGGAAGGGTGGATCAAGAAGCTTAAGCAGGAAGACTTGCAGGTAACATGTTGCATGTTTGATTTCCTAGTTGGTTTGTGAATGCATGGTACATGCATTTATATATTTAGTTCTTTTTTTTCATTGGCATGGGTTTTTCTAGGTGTGACAGTGGTTTCATCCTTACCTTTCCATTTCCAGATAGCCATGGTGTAATGGGGTTTTTTTATTTGGTTGAGCTTTAGATTGTCAGAATAGTTTGGAATCGGGTGAGGTGGTATCAGGAAAATTCCAAAGGGTTGGGGGTCGAGGTGGTTTAATCTCTAGGAAGCCCTCGATAGGTGGGTGGAGACAAGAAAATTCCTCAAGTTAATGGTGAAGAAATTCTTAGGCATCCAACCTTTTTATGGGCTTAGTGATCTCTTGACTGGTTTTGGTGGGATAGAGGTAGCCTGAGGGTGGAGATGGTTTAATTTCTAGGAAGCCCTGATATTTTATGTCTTGAGTCCCAAATTCATTCTTTTAATATGGCACGGGGGTGATTGGCTGAAAGAAATATTTGGTTCAACTCAATCTATGGCTGGGTGGTACCTGGAAGTCCCTGAGTTGGTTGGATTTTTCATATGTTAATTAGAGTTATTTTTCTAATTTATTTCATGAGTAGGTGTGTTTGTTATTATGTGGCTTTGATGGTTGTTCTATCACGGTTATTATTTTGGTTATATGTTGGTTATAAGCATGGTTCCATAACAGGTTCTAGCTATGGCTCTTGACATGTTTGATTGGCTGATGAATAGTTATTGAATGCATGAGATAATATATGGTTTTTCAGCTATTATGAGAGGGGATTATACATTTTTTATGATTCGCAGATAAGTTTCATACCCCTATGTTCATATATGTATTCATGACCTGTAGATTACATTTTCACGATATGTTTGACGAAATGAATATCATGGTTAGGACTCGTTAGGCCGATTATTTGATCAAATTTTGTATGAATGTCTTTGACCTGATGTTTATTATCATTATGGAAAGTCTCATTAAGTTCTAGGCAGTGTTATGGAGGCTATCTTGAAATGTTAGCTCAGAATCTAGGACCACACCCTCTGAACTGGAAGTTTTAGGCTATAACCACACCCTTACAAACTTATTCATGCAGTTGTAGGCCTAGAACTACCTGGAGGCCTTGTCATGCATGTATTTGTGGACCTAGGTCACTAAAAAATCAATCCATCTACGGGTTTGGGCATTTGGAGAGGTTTTTTAGCTCCTAGGTGTCATGTAGATCCTGAGGAAGGTCAGTAAATTTCCATTTTGTCGAATCCACTTTATTAATTGTACTTAGTAGGTTGGGTTATGTCATATTATCCCTCAGAAAATTTTTACCCTAGAAGTCTAGATAAAGTGGGTAATTTTGGGAGGGGTGGTATATCATCCCATTGGGTAGAGGTGCTCCGGAATTCATATCGATCAAATGCTTGACCTGACAATGCAAGGGTGCCCTTGTGGGTGAGGAATAGATGTCCTTGTATTTTTCCTCGACCTTATCCATATGCTTCTACTACGTGGAGGAACCCTTATTGGGGGCCATGGATGTGGCAATGATCTTTCCCTTACTTTGAGAGTGAATTGAAAAGAAAGAAAATTTCTTGGTTTAGGAGATGATCTTACTGCATTACTTAACATAGATAAAATAGATGGCAGTAGGCAGGGCTACCTCAGGTATCATGCATAACTTATTTCCCAAAGTAATAATACCAATGTGAGGCCTAGAATCATACACAACATGACGCTTCCACAATTATGGTTGGCCTAATAATACATCACAAACTTCAAGAGGAGAAACGCCACACAATACATCATCTGTGAAGTGTTTGACGTTGTAGGGAAAGTGAAACTGCTAGCTGACATAGAGATCTCGTCCTTGGTAGAGCCACCTGATGGTGTATGGATGCGACTGTGATATGGTCAGTATTCCCAACCACTTAACGAATTATGCTGAGATGAGGTTATTTTGGCTCTTGATGTCGACAATTAACTACAACGTCAAAACCTTCACCCACATTTGTGAATGGAAGAGACAGTCCCCTTCCTTTGGGACTTTGGGCTCAATCTTCTAGACCTTGGTGGTGGAAACCATGGCATTAGGCTCTGCAATAATAATCTTCTTCCCTTTCTCATTCCCCTTCTTGGGGTATGACTCTGAGTTGGAACATGCATCTTACTTCGAATCCTTCAGCTCGGCCACTAGTGACTACTAGGCACAACACTCACTTGTGTTGTTAATGGGGCTCTTTTGGAACTCACAACAATTCCTTGTGTCCTTTTTTAGATCCGTGGTGTTGTTCTTTCCTTGTGGGTTCGATGGTTTTTCTTGGCTCACATCACCTTGGATTTTTCCTTTCTTTTGTGGTTTGGGGGCACCTCTTCCCTGCTTCGGATTCACAAATCTAAAGTCTAGCTTTTTCTATTTAAATTTTTGTTCAATCTTGGTATCATATCGATATGTTGCACCAAGCGAGGAGTGTCCAGGAACTCAATTTCTTCCTGAATGTATTTGTGTACACAGTCGCGGAACTTAAGCACCATATGTTGCTCAAAGTCTTTGATACCCAACTTTGTGCGTAGAGTATGAAAAATATTTGTCAAATCAGGCACATCTTGGTCCCTTTGTTGTCGTAGTGTGGTCCTTTGTATGTATTTTTCCTCATAACTCCCCACGGGGTAATATTGTTCCTTGAAAACATCTTAGAAAGAGTTAAAATTGGGTTTGGTTGTGAATAGAAACGGTTACTTGGCCCTTTTATCACAATAATTTTCGCACTAGTCCCTAACATAGGGAGCAGCCTTAAGGAGTGTAAAAGTAATCTTCTCCCCATCATAGAAACTATGTACTAGAAAATAACCCTCTAATAGATTCAACTATTTATTTATAACATCTGCATCTATTTGACCTTCAAATATAGGGATATTAAAGTTCACTTGTACCTTTAAAGGGGCAGTGCCTCTAAAGATATTGTTGGATGAAGATGCATCACCGGTGTGAATCCCATGGAGCATCTGGTAAAATTTGTCCATCATATCATTCCTTTACCACTCGAGGGCTTCCTCGAGCAGCAGTTTCATAGGATCTCCTACTCCCTTGTCTTTATTTTCTTCCGCTGTGGAAATTCTTCAGTGTTGAAGGCAACGGTCTTGCAAGGGTTCAACCAGATCAAGTCCCAAATCCTTATACCCCAACCCCGTTGGGGATGTGGACAGAAAAACAGAGAAAGTGCAGACTACTCTGATACCACTGATCCTAATTTATGCAAGAACAAACTGAAATATAGATATAAACATAAACACAAATCTAGAGTGAAAATGGAACTTTAATTCATTAATAACAAAGTATTGAAAATTGTTACATATAAATGGAAAAAACTAGTTCGAGCAATGGTAGCTTATCTCTGAGAAGAGATGTGGCGACTACATGCCTTATGAACTATGTTACAATGAGACTCAAAGGCCTTGTTATCATTAAGAAATAATGGGAAACCATAAACATCCAAAAACCTAAACCTAAGAGATGAAGTGTCAAAATCTTTTGCGCCCTATTGGGGTTAGTTGGAATGTAAACTTCCCAGGGTCATAACTTTGGCATAGGATATTTGTTTGACTATCATTATACTTCGTTTAGAATATATCCTAGAGGAGGTCATAAAAAATAAGTTGGTTTATTTGGAAATTTTCAGATCTCTTTATTTTCCCAAAAAAAAATCGTCTTAGGCCCTCAAAACGACTCTGAAATTGTAGGACCCGAAAAAACTACCAAAATTAGTAAGTTGTTCTACAATTAAATAAATTGAAAGAAAAAATGGTGGGGGTCCAAATGAAATAGGTGGGCAGCCACAAATATACACCCTGATCCGTCCTCCCCTCTTAGGAAGAAATGTTCCACATTGCATTGAGTGCCTCCATGAGATAGGGAAACTTATATTGAACTTGGTCCTTGGTGAGCCACTTGCCTTGGTGTAGGATTTGGCCAGATTTGACAACCCGATACAATTGGATATTATGTTGGCGAGTAGTAGTTATCTTTGTGTCCATAATCCGATCATTTGTGGCCTATACCATGTAGTTTTGGTTGAGCTTTGTTGGTATGCAATATTTGATGTGTCCAACAATGGTGGAAAGTATAGTCGAAGGCGGTTCACAGTGAAAATTGGGTGCAATCTAAGGAATGGGGGAATGTTGAGCTCAAAATAGTTGTCACCCACACCCTTGGTGATGGTGTAAAGCCCCTATTGGAGTGGTCCTATTTTTCGATGGGCTTTGTCAAGGCATTCTTTCTACAAATGAAACCAAAGTTTTTCACCCGCCTAAAACTTATTCGACACCTGATGTTGATCATGTATTTGTTTATACTTGGCATTATATCTCTCCAAGTTGTTGTGAACCTATTGGTGGATGTGTTCAATAAACCTAGTTGCTTTTTCAGCCTCAGATTTTACATGTGTGGATTATGTGTGTGTAGTTTCATGAGGCATGGCAACATCAACAGAATGGTTGAATTCACAGACCCACTTGAAAGGGACTGCAACTAGTTGAGTTATGAAGAGCTCCGTTATAGTTATGATACACATAGGGAAGGTTTTCATCCTAGGTTCGTGTATGGTTGGAGTTGTATATGCAAATTATGTGCATTATCACCCTGTTGACGACCTCTATCTTCCCATCATTTTAGGGTTGGAATGGATTAAACTTGGTGAGCTTGGTGTCCAAAAGTTTCCATAGGCTCGACTATAATGTTCTCAAGAACCTGCTATCATGATTTGATATAATGTTTTGTGGGATCCAAAGTGTCCTCTATTGTGATACTTTTCTTATAGACCGCTAATATAGTCATCTTAGAAAATTTATCCAAAACCACAAATACATAATCATTACCATGCTTGGTAGAAGGGAGGCCAAATAGATAGTTTGTCCATGGAGATGGGTTCCCCGAGCTAGCTAGTATTAGGAAGAGGAGTGTGCAGGCTATAATCAAATTTCATTTAACAGAAAAGACATCATTTACCACGCCCTAGGGTACTTTCATGTACAACAAAATTCCATTTGGTCTAATGAATGCAGGCGCGACATTTCAGCGGGCAATGGACATTGCCTTTGTGGGAGAAAAGGATAGATTTGTAGTCATTTATTTGGATGACATTACAGTATATTCAAAATCTTATGAAGAGCACTTGAAACATGTGAAACAATTTTTTGACAAATGCAGAAATTTTGGTTTGTCCTTGAACCCAAAAAATCCATCCTTTGTTTTCCAAGAAGGGAGGACATATTGTAACAGAAAGTGGCATCTATATTGATCCAAGAAGAGTATAATTTATTCATAAAATTGGTTTTCCAAGGAATAAAAATAATTGCAGTCATTTTTAGGGAAAATCAATTTTTAAGTGCTACCTGGTAATTTGTCATCATCCCTGCCGTTCCCCATCCCACACATTGGAGGGTTCATTCTGTGACCTGTGAGCAGAGACAAGACTTGAAAATACTTTCATGACATCCCTCTAAATATGAACTTTCATTGCCCTGAAGACATCTCTTTGCAAAAAACCCTAAAAACACCTCTTTTTGCATTGGCGTGGGCAGCTAGTTCAGTACCCATGCCAATGGAGGAAATCCTTCAAAGAGGGCGTGCCAATTGGCACTCTGTCCCAGAGTCACACTCGCGCTAGCCAATTTAAGGAGTGTTTTAAAAAACATAAATGGCGGAAGTTTCGTCCTAACAAATTCCTGGACTGCTATCTATCTTGAGTTGGGAGGTTTGGCTATGGATTTCCATAGAGAGGAAGTGGTTTGCCACCTCTCATGGAAGCTTCCTTGATGATAGGGCCAATCCCATGATTATAGGGATCCCAACTCCCCTTCCTCCATCTATAAAAGCTTGCTCATCTCCATTGCAAGCTAGTCTTCAAGTTCCCAAAATTCCCAAGAGCCTTATGCTGCAAGAGCCTTGATTATTCCCCTAAGGACAAATTCAAGCAAGGAGACTATTGTTGAGATTCGAAGAGAGAGGTTTGTCCCATCCTTGACAGGCTTTTTGAGACGTGTTCTGCTGGCGACCCTCCGAAGGAGAATTCAGCGTCAGAACTTGGTTGTAATTTTCCTTTGATTGATTCATAATAAACGACTATTGGTTATGGTTCCACTCTTGTTGTTATTTATGATGATGAGTTATGTCCTTTCTGACTGACATATAGTTGCATCTACTGGATTTTACGCTTGCGTTTGTTTTGTTTCTCGCATGTGCAGGTGTCCTATCACGGAGATCGTGGGGATCGTGATCTGCCAGAGCTAAGGAACGGGAGCGCTACCTCTTCTACAAGCAACAACGTTGGATTCCAGGTAAGCCTTCATCGCTAGTTGGTTTATTTGCAATTAGGAACCTGCACTATAGCGTGAATGATTGTTGCTAGACCCGGTCTGGGCTAGTAGGGATCGCCTCTGTCCGCAGAGGGGATTTACCTCCACAACAAATTGGCGACTCCGCTGGGGATCGTTAGCTTGTTGTCGTTCGTTTTATAAGCTACAGACGGAACCTGAAGTTGGCCAGATAGCCTTCGAAACGCTTTTGCTCTGCAATTGCGAAGTAGATCAAAGCTGCTTCAGTCGATCTCTGGTTTAGTTTGTAAACTGAACACTTGGAGCACTGTCTTGTCTTTTCGGTCGATTCTTGATTCTTCTTGCTTGATCAACGCTTTTGGGCTGGTTCTTTCTATGAATTTGGGTTTTTGAAAACTCCAAACATCACTGGTCTGATCTTGGATTGCTTATTTTTTATTTTGGCATAGCAAACTTGACTGGCGCGTTTTTTAGCGTGACAGTCGCGCCAATTGGCGCTAGTTGTCAATGTATTACCCGCGCCAATTCTAATATGGCACTAGTTTCAGCCTGACAGTCGCGCCAGTGCTGGGGACTGCTAGGGTTTGCTTGATTTTGAGCTTTCTGAGCCTGATCTCTGATTTTGGTTTCATTTTTTCGACTGCTTGAGTGTTTTGGAGCCTTGATTGACTGACTGTTAGCTTTGTCCTTTGGTTGTTTGCCCATTTCCATCGATTTTGCATTCTAGCCCTAGGTCATGTAGGTGCTATTGTATGTCGAGCCCTCCTTGGGAGTTTTTGGTTTCTATCGGTTCAGTCAAACTTGTGATTGCTTCTTTGCATTCGTTTGGTGCTTTTCTATTGTCTCATCACGTTGTTTGAGTGCTTGTTCCCTTTTCCATTCAAATTTCTCCTTGTCTCGTTTGGGCCTAGATTACACGACTCATTTGGAGTCTTTGGGATTATTTTCGTTTTGAGGGACTTTTGGTCGATTTGAGGTCTGATTGTGATTGCTATTGAGTGAAATTTGTTTGTTTTTTCTCTCTTATCATCATTTCTCGAATCGCTCTTGCATTAGTTTTCATTTTTTTAACGCACTTTGCTCTGAAATATTGAAAATATATAAAAAAAATCTCTTTTGCTTTTCATTAGTTAATGTGAATTAGATCTTTTCGGTGTTATTAGTGATTGGTAACCTTGAACGAAAAGCTTTTTAGTTTTCATTAGCTGCATTAGAGACATCATTGGTTGTTTTCTGTTCATTTCATTATTGTGTGAAAAGCTCTCAACTCTCTCATAAATATCTTTCATCGAATGAAATGATATACTGTGGCATATAGAGTGCATTTAGGAGATTTTGAGACATTACATTCACTAGGGCCTGAAAACTGAAACGTAATTGAAGATAAAATTTAAAATTTACTCAATTTACACTAAGGAAGCATTGAAATCTAACGAAACACATTTAGTGGTCTAGGCTAGATACGTGTTCCGGCGTCTTAAAACCTAGTAGCTGTCGTTCACCTCTTGGCTTTAGACAGCGCTAGTACGGACTTGTGCTCCCCGTACCGTCGCGTATATAACGTTAGACCCCACTAGGTTTCAATCCTTTATCCATAGGAAGCCAAGTCTGTCGCCCTATACCCGTGATACACCAGACACAACATTCGGGGAGATTGCCTGCACGTACATTAAGTCCTTGGTTGATTTCTCTTTCATTTTGAAAGCAAGGTGTATATTGCAGTTCACGGTTATTTGGTACGCCCTTTGCCTAGTATTCCTGAGTAGTCATTTGATATTTTCTGACTCTTTAAATTTGAAAGGATCACCAAGCGCTTTTCCTTTCACGCTTTCTTCAAAACTGAAAGAGATAGAGTCACCTTTTCAACCATTTCTCGACTCTTAAAATATGAAACGGTGAAGTTTCTAAAGTTTCAATGTGGTAAAAAAAAACACCCGCGATCACACGCCCTGTTAGATTTTTCTTCTTGGCCGTTTGATTGTGTGTCTTGACTCTTTTTCAGCCCGTGTGTGTGTTTGATCTCTTTCTTTTGTCGTTACTAACACAGTGGCAGAATCCTCGGTTTCGTCTACTGGTAGTCCTTATACGGACAATTCATCAGAGGCTTCTGAATCCTCTGCTGAACTTCAGTAGCCAATTGTTTCCGAGTTTCCTGACGGGGGACCGGTTCTCATTGAGCAACCCTTTGGAGGACCAGTTGAGTTCAATTGGCCATTTTCCTACCCTTGGTTTGAATTGAGAGTAGGGGATTAGTTCCTTTCTCTTGCATCGGGTTCGCCTTTTATAGCTGTTGTTTTTCCTCCTAGTCCTCGCCGTCTATTACGAGATCTAGCGGCAAGCTCAAACATGAGTGAATCCAGCGAGGAAATCCCCACGTCCGGTGAAGATTACCAGTTATTTCCTCGGAGATTAGTTCGAGGAGACAACCCTGAACCAGCTGTTATGTCGTCACCCGGTCCTTCATTATCGGTAGGGTATAGATCCTTGGGTCAGATTATTGCCGCCGCAGCCTCTATGGGGGTGTCAGCTCCTTCTACGAGGTTGGTGGTTCCTTCATTAGGGATGTCTCCTCAGACACCCGTCACCTCTGTACCCATTTGGCCCACTACCTGTGTGGCCGCGTCTGCACCCGCTGTCACGACACCCTCCGCGAGGGCTGTGCCGCCTCCTGAAGACGTTTATATAGCGACTGCTATGCCGGAGAACATCTCTCTGGAGGAGTATCGGTTATCCTTACAACAACCAAACCCCGAGGTCAGACCATCCTCCCAAGATCCCAACCTCTCTTATTTTTCGCATTATGCACAGGATGGTACACCCGTGTATGCTTTTCCAGATCAATACGATGAGCACAGGAACATTTTAAGTTTACCCGCTCTAGAGGCTCACCTTCATGCTCAAGGTTTACCTTATAACCAGGCTTATAACTCGTAAGGGAAACCTTCCCAAGGCCAACCTTCGGGCCAACCTGGCTATCCTTATGACCCACAGGGGCAGCCTGTGCAAGGCTATCCTGAAGGCCAGCAAGGGCCATCGTACGATCCGCAAGGACAGTACTACAACCCTTCCGGTCAACCTGTGCAGCCTCAGCCGGGGTACCAACCGGGGCCGGTATATGGTCCTGTGGGGAAAGTCCAACCTTCCCAACCCATGCAGCCTCAGTATCCTGTCAATCCAAACGTTGCACACCAGCCAGGACCATCTTATTGTCCTGCTGCAGGTCAAACCGGTTACCAGCCACCACCTGGCTCCATTCCTCCACCAGGGCAGCCGGTCTATCCGGTGCAACCTGGTGTGCCTCCACCAAGCCAACCGGTCTATCCGGCACAACCTGGTGTTCCGCCTCCAGGCCAACCGGTCTACCCGGCACAACCTAGTGCTTCTCAACAGCCTGGTCAACCTACGCAACCGGCACAACCTGTTCACCCAAGTCAAATTGTTAACCCAGGGCAGCCTGCTCAGCCAGGTCAGCCAGGTCAGCCAGGTCAGCCTGCTCAACCAGGCCAGCCTGCACATCCTATTAACCCTGCACAACAGCCAACTTATTCAATGCCGCAGCCAAATCAAACGCTGCACCCAAATTATCAGGCTCCGCAGGGTTCCACCTATCAGCAGCCCACTCAACCTCAAGGCGGCTACTATTCTCATGGTCAATATCGACCAAATTATAGCCAGCCCCAAGGTTCTAACTATCGTCCTCAATAGCCCGGTTATACCTATGCTCAGCAGCCAAATCCAAATGGTTCTTATACAGAGCCGACTCATAATCAGGGTCCATACTCTGGTTATCAACCCCCGTACGCTGGTTACCAGCAACCGAATCAGGCTGGTTACACCACCTATACCCCCTATGGTCAGAATCCTGTTGGACAGAACCCCTGGGGGCAAGGATATTCCCAACCAGCGTGGAGTACAGGTACTGGTCCTTACCCGGGGTCAGGTATGTCGTCCAATCTGCCATTGCCGTTCTTGGCTACCTTGGAGTTACCGGATGTTTCGAAATTAACCAATGATCCGATTTTGCGCAATCCTTGTTGGCCTCCAGTTCCTACCAAGGTGCCCGGTGATTGCCCCAAGTTTGAGGGAAAAGCTGGAGAGGACCCCCAAGCTCATGTGATGACTTACCATCTTTGGTGTTCATCCAACTCTTGGGTGGATGATTCAATCCATCTGCGCCTCTTCCAGCGCACTTTGACTGGCGCTGCTGCTAAGTGGTATATCGAATTATCCCGTGGCATCTTTCAAGATTTCAATACGTTAGCCATGGCTTTTCTGACTCACTTTCAGTTACCGGTTCGCTATGAAGCCGGGACGCACCTCCTGACTTCTTTGAAGCAGGACAAAGCCACCCACATTTCTGATCACATTCATGAGTGGCGACGTCGTCGTAGACTAATCAAGTTTCATATACCTGATCAGATACTAACTCATTGGTTCACCACCTCCTTTGTTAACAAAATCGCCCAAGATATTGCTATGGGAGCGTGTGTGACTGAAGAACAAGCCATAGCACGTGCTCAATATCTGGACCTGGTATATTCACAATCCGGCACGCTGTATGATATTTTGCCTGATGCTCCACGGTCTGGAACCTTTAAAGCTCCACCTACCCCAACAGTGGATGGTGTTATTGGTTCCGTGTCTCAGAATTCAAAGAAATCTTCGAATGGGAAGCAGAAGTCTAACTCATCCAATAATTCTGCTACTCCCGTCCCTACCGATTCTGGCAAAACTGCGAAGGTCAACACCGTTCAGGCCAATCCTACGGAAAAGACCTCCAAAGGAAAGAAGAAGGGCAAAGGTAAATCCAAATCCGACGCCCCAAAGCCAGATTCCAAACCTCGGACCGAGGACGGTTCCCAACGCAAACCGAAGTACCCCTACCTCATTTGTGAAGGAGATCATTATACTAAGGATTGTCCTCGACGATCTGAAGTTAGTCAACTTCTAAAAGGCTCCAAAGGGACTCCGGCAGTTCTTAAAGAACCGTTCTCGTCTCAGCCGACCCAGATGGTTGAACAGCCCTCACCATCTGCACCATTTGGGTCCCAAGTCTTTATGATGAATGGCGCTGCACCTATTTCTATCGCCACGCGTTCGAAGGATTACAACGGATCGCGTCAAGCACCGGGGAAGGCAGTTGCGGATGGCCCACCTCCCCCACCTGTCTCCGGTTCGTTGGAAATTGAGAAGCCTACTGTTGAACCCGTTGTGAGGCCACCCTCTAAGGGTGTTCTACGAAAATCTTCCTACAATCCGAATGCCCGTGCCGCTCAGCACTACAGTATTGTTGAGGATCTGGCACAGGCGCCTTTTGCCATGTCTGCTTTGGAAGTTCTTCAAAGTTGTCCTTCACAACGGAAAGCTTTATTATCTGCAATCAGTGGAATCGATCCCGCCGATTCTAGTCTTCTCACCTTCGACTTAGAAAATTTCACCCCCCCACTTCCACATCAGATCGCTCTTGTTATTCAAGTCGGGATCAACGGTCTTAACATTCATAGGGCCGTTGTGGATGAAGGTGCCTCTACCTGTGTCATGTCGTCCGCTTGCTGGAAGGCCATTGGCTCTTCGGCCCTCTCATCGTCTCCCAATGCCCTAGAAGCATTCGATGGTCGGGAATCCAAACCCCTGGGTGTTCTCGAGAGTCTAGCGATCACTTCACAGAGGAAGACTGTCAACGTAGAAGTAGAAGTGGTTGACGCCAAGCTTAACTACAATATACTTCTCGGCCGCAGCTGGACTCATGCCATGTTATGCGTGTCGTCCACCCTCTTTCGACTTATTAAGTTCCCTCACGAGGGCAAAATCGTTACGGTGGATCAGTTGTCTTTCTTCACCTCCACCTCCGAGAACAACGTTCCGTACGTGGATCAGATTCCAAATCCCCCTGACAGTGTAGGACCCGATCTCTTCAAAGACCCCGTCCTCATGGGTATTTTTCCCGCACCACCACCGCACACCGCTCAAGTTAATATGATCTCTAGGTCTAACGACCCATGGCTCATCCCTACGCCTGAGCAGGTGATTGAGTTTGGAGAATCGATGCCCTTAACTCCAGTAGAGATTAGCTACTGTGAAATTGTTGCCGCATCTGATCCTCCACCACCTCAGCATGCTCCTTCGAGCATGGCTTTAGACATCTATTCTCAGTCCCCCTGGCTTGGCGAGGCCGACTCACTGGATCCTCTTAAAGAGATTTTTCCTTCGGATGAAGCCATTGTTGAAACAATGTCTCTTGAGGAGCTGCCTTGGAGCAATGGACATCATCGTTCCTCCTTTATGCCCTGCCTGGGGGCAATGTCAGATTGTCTAGAGCGTTTTACATCTCAGGTTCCCACTCCACCTCTCCAAACGCCCATTTTGACGCACGAGGTTCTTTCGGAAGGAAACCTGAGTAATATCACTCAAACCATCCCGATCAACATCTCCGTTAAACCGGGGATCGTTGAGAACATACACGTGGGAGTGACTTGTTCTCCTGATGAGATACAAGTCTATACTGATCTTTTTAAATAATTTAGAGATTTGTTTGCCTGGTCCTATGAGGAAATGCCTGGGATTGATCCCAGTATCGTAGTGCATGAGATTCCAACCTACCCTGGTGCGAAGCCCGTGCACCAACGCTTACGCCCGGTGCATCCTCGCAAAGCCGCTGCAATTAAGGCAGAAGTTGAAAAACTTCTGAACGCGGGCTTTATTTATCCCATCCCCCTCACAGAATGGGTTTCAAACATTGTCCCTGTCGATAAAAAGCAGGGTACTATTAGGGTCTGTGTTGATTACCGCAATATTAATCGCGCCTGTCCAAAGGATAACTATCCCACTCCGTTCATAGACCAAATCAGCGACGAATGTGCCGGAACTGAGATTTATTCCTTGATGGACGGCTTCTCCGGGTATAATCAGATCAATATTTTACCTGAGAATCAACACAAGACTGCATTCATCTATCCGTGGGGTACTTTCACTTATAAAAAGCTCCCGTTCGGCTTGAAGAATGCTGGAGCCACTTTCCAGCGTGCGATGTCTTACGCTTTCCATGACATACGCCATATCGTTCAGCCTTATCTGGACGACTTGCCAGCTCACTCAGCTAGGCGAGAGGACCACCCTGAACACCTCCGCCAGATTTTCCTTCGCTGTAGGCGCTACAATATTAGGCTTAATCCTCATAAATGCGTCTTTTGCGTGGATTCTGGCCGTCTTTTGGGATTCATAGTCTCCAAAGACAGAATTCGCCTTAACCCTTTAAAAGTCGAGGCTATCATCAATCTCCCATCACCCTCCTCGTTATATCAGTTGCAGAGTCTGCAGGGAAAAGAAAACTTCCTTCGATGCTTTATCCCGAACTATGCAGAGGTGGCCAAAGGATTCACGTGCCTATTAAAGCAGAACGTTCCCTTTCGTTGGGACGAAATCGCTCAACAATCCTTTGAGAAGCTTAAGACGTTACTTGTTAATGCTCCTTTGCTTCGTCCTCCGGACTACCACCGTGATTTCACTTTGTATCTAGCCGCCACGTTTAGCACCATTGCTATGGTTCTGGCGCAGGATGACGATGATGGTAATGAACATGTTGTTTATTATCTATCATGGAACCTTCTCGACACAGAAACACGTTATGCTCACGTCGAGAAGCTGGCGTTAGCTGCAGTACACGTTGTACAGCGTTTTCGCCACTACATCCTGTTGCGTACGATAACAGTGGTTTCGGATTGCAACCCCATGACATATATTCTCTCTCGACAATACTGGGGGGAAAATACTCCAAATGGATCGTTATCGTGCAGGAGTTTGACTTAGAGTTCACTACTGCTAAGTCAACCAAATCACTGGTTTTCGCGGATCTTATATGCTCACTCCCAACAGACTCCACTCCTTCACACTCCGAGGATCATATCCTGGACGAAACTCTTTTCCTTATCAGTACTCGCGACCCTTGGTACGGCGACATAATTGTGTATCTTCAGACCTCCACATTCCGGTCTGAGTTGACTAAAGATGCCCGACGTCGGATTCGGCATCAGTCTCAACCCTACCGCATCGTAGGAGATACCTTATACCGCGTTGGAGTAGATTCGGTACTCCGTCGGTGCCTAACCTTGGAAGAGGCTGAAAGGGTCCTAAATGACTGCCACAGTGGCGCCTGTGGCGATCATATGTCCGGATATGCCACTGCCCAGAAAATTCTGCGAGCAGGTTACTTCTGGCCGTCAATATTCAAAGACTGTATTGTCGCAGTCCGTAAGTGTCATGCGTGCCAGGTCTTTCAGCGCAAGATGCGCGCGCCGCCTCTCCCTTTGCATCATGTTATTACCGTTGGCCCTTTTGCGAAATGGGGCGTAGATTTTATGATGTGTAACCCTCATTCGGCCGGGGAGCATGCGTATATAATCGTCGTCGTAGACTACTTTACGAAGTGGGCCGAAGCGATGCCTACACTAGCTGCCAACGGTAAGACAACTGCCCAATTCATCTTCAACCACATCATTGCACGTTTCGGGGTCCCTCAGGCCATCGTTACCGACCATGGTACTCATTTCCGAGATTATATGATGGCCGAGCTGACTTCAAGATTGGGCTTACGCCACGATAGCTCAACGCCATATTACCCTCAGGCAAATGGCCAGGTTGAAGCAGTGAACAAGGTTTTGGTCACTATGCTTCAACGAACAGTTGGTATTCACAAATCCAATTGGCACCTCCAACTGTTCTCAGCTCTATGGGCCTACCGGACGTCTGCAAAGAGTGCAACTGGATTCACACCATTTCAATTGGTGTATGGTCTAGAAGCAACTCTTCCGGTTGAATGCAAGATTCCTTCTTTGAAATTAGCTGTGGAACTTCTACCCAACACTTCTACTGAGGAAGAGCATCTTTTGTATCTAGAACGGTTAGATGAAACCCGCCGCTTAGCTGCTTTAGTCATTGAAGCACAGAAAAAACGGGTCAAAGCACACTTCAATCAATTTGTTTCTCCACGTTCCTTTGCCGAAGGGGACCTCCTCCTGTACAATCAAGCACACGACAAGCTTGGGGCTGGTAAGTTCCAACCCATGTGGCATGGGCCCTATATAGTTAAATGAGTATTGAAGAATGGGGCTTATGAGCTTATAGATTATGAAGGAGTTCCGCTGGCACAGCCCAGAAATGGGTTGTACCTGAAAAAATACTACGCTTGAAGTGATTTTTGGTGTGGTGTGTGTACATAGGTGTGTTATTTCATTTGTGTACATGTGTGGTGTGGTGTGCGATGTAAACATATTTCTGCTGATCGGGTCTTCCTGATTGTGCAGATGTCCATCAATCCGTTTGTTGGTTTCGCGGATGGTGCCTCCCGCAGTACCAGGAATCTGTCTTCGGCAACCTAGGTAATCTACGATCCTGCTGGTGAGTTGGTCAACCTGCAAGGTGTGTGTCTGGGACGTGCTACAAATAACATCGTAGAATATAGTGTTGTGTTAGATTTATTAACTGAGGCTATAAACCTTGGTATCCATGAATTAATTGTGTATCTAGACTCACAACTTGTAGTATCACAGCTTAACAGTCATTATTCAGTCAGAAACCCATCCAGTTTACATCTGTATCTGCGTATTCGTTTACTGCAAAGAAATTTTTACTGTATTACATATCAACATATACCTAGACATATGAATGCATTAACAGATGCAGTAGCTAATTTGGTGCTAGATAGACATTTGCGCAATTTGTAAAACAACATCACATGTAAAAGAAAGATCCATCCATATATATATATATATATCGAAATTTTTACATAGTGTGTGTCGCATAAAATCAAAAAATATACATGTTCCTCTAAATACATTCGGAGACGACATGTCTCTGAGAAAATATGCATGAAATAAGCCCTAGGTGTCTAATCTGCGTGGTGCTCATGATAACAAGTCACCGCATGCACCAAGCATCTCAGAAGATGGTGGAGGCGACTAGGCACTCCCATCGTATGTCTCTGGTATGCTAGTGGAACATCTACCAGCCGGGCGTAGTCTGGAATCCCCTGGGCAATCCCCTTGAGGTTCTGGATCAACTCTCCTCCCTCGGCACCCTCTGCCTGAGGGTCAGCTGCGGGTTGAGTTCTCTGTGAAATAGGAGACATACCGACAGGTCGCTATGGGCTGACATTTACATACACATAACAACTTTCTTTAGAACGAACATGTATTACCAAAAAAAATCATAAATTCATAAAATCAAAAAGACGATCTTACCCAACTCCTCATCCCAGTCATCTCCCTCCGAGAGTGGAAGATCTGGATCACCAGTGAAATCAGTCCCTGCATATGGCCAGTCTTCGACTACGATCAACTGACACTATAGCCACCCAAAAAACTCCGGCGTCCAAGACATTTGTTGGCCCCCTCTCGCTCTGGGCATTAGTGCTGCCCAGCGAGCCATTCTCGGCTCTCGTGGTACCAGCTCAGCTACTATGGCCCCTTGGCCCTGGAAGATTGGTAGTCGTTCTAGAATGAACGATACCAGGATAGAATCGTAGCCAAACTATTTCAGTTTGGGTTACTTGCATTTTTTCAGCTGCCTCTTCATGTTGACTGTCACTGCTGTGGCCCAATCAAACAGTGTAGGACTCATACACTCAAAAGCTAGTATGAGTTGGGCCTTGGTCACCTCATGTGGAGCTTGCGATCCTATAGCTCATGTAATGGTGTGTAGCACTACTCTAAGTGCTAGATCCTCGACAGTGTGAATGTCTACCTTTCCGCTTCCTGATCTGGTTCGTGCCCTTGGGCACACCCTCGCCATTACCTGCTCCATATTTTCACCAGATGGTCTGCTCCCTATCAGTATGGGAACTGGACCTCTGCGCGATAGTCTGGTTATGAAGTATACGTCAGAAACCTCAAGTTCTAATACTTGGTCCCGCAGCTTGAACACTTGTTCATTTTCATCCCATATGCTAATCAGGTATTGCAGGAGCTCTGGTTGAAGCTCGTAAGCAAGGTGTCAGGAATAAATTTTTAAGCCCACAATTCTTGAGAGCATTCATACAAGTTTCATTCTCCATGGCTAGTTCATCCTCTTCCCCATTCTCCCTCTCTTTCCATTCGATCACCATTGTACTCGGTTGTCTGCATAAACATGGGAAAAACCCCTTGATTAGATCTCTGTTATGCTTGGAAATCCATTTGAATCACTCACAAATCGGAAATTTAAAGTGGAAAACTAAATTGCACCATTGGCGCAACTATTTTCCTAACAATCGCACCAGTTGGCATGGGCCCTTTGTATACAAAAGGCCATTGGCGCGGGTCCGTGCCCGATACTTGCGCCAATGGGCGGAGCCCTAAAATTACAAAAATCTTCCACATAAATCTAATGAGAAATGGAAAAGTATAAAAAATGGATTAAAATGGAGTACATGGAAGCACCTCTTACCTGGAACGAACAGGAATGTGAATGGTAGCCCGGATCTGTCGCAATCGCCGTCAGAAGTTTGCACACCAAACGGACCACTGTTGCTCTCCAATGAGGTAAATAGTAAAAGGAATTCTTTTGTTTTTTACTATTTGAGACTATTTATAACCTTTTTGAAATCTCGTTAAGCTCTTAAAAGTAATTTTTTATTAATATTTTGATATATTTTGTCTAAATGGATTTTACACTTGTCTCTCGTGTGTGCGCAACATGTTTCTACACGTACTCAACGTGAACGAGTTGTATTTTATACTTTTTCGGACTCGGTAACACGAAAAAGCTGGTCGGAGTCATCTTTCTGCCTCTTTTCCGACTTAAACATGAAAAGATCACGAGGCCTCGTCGTTTCGATCTCATGAAGTGTCATGCGAAACGAAATCTGGGCTCAAAGATACATTTACCCTTTTGGGTCAGACAGATTATTTACGAAAAGGAATACCTTGTGCTCATCGCGACTAGGAGTGTTTTCTTCGTACATGTTTACCTTTTCATCCGAGGAACTATTTACGAAAAGGACCGTTGGAGCTATTTTTCCGCTCGTCTTTTCAAACTCTCTAAACATGAAAAGACAATTTTGAGTTCTTCTTTGTCGACTCGTTAAACCCTCGGCGCACATCGGATTTAGTCATAATGACGCCATTTTGTCTTTTCCTTCCTAGGGCTCGTTAAATGTATTAGGATGTGGATTCGCCTTAAAGGACTCGATTTTATATTATGCTATATTCATCCTTCAAGATTTTTATCAAAACAATTGGGGTACTCGCTAGAAATGGTGGGGAAAAAAATGGAACCGCATCATTGTCGTGCTCGTATGTCGCTCTTGAACATGGCACTTGTTCACTTCCTCCGCGTTTAGTAGTTGGGGAGCATCTCATCTCGTCACTTGCCTCCGTGTTTGGGTAATCCTTTGACTCTCTCATCCGCTTCTTTGCCTTCGCTGCCATGACCGATCTTGTGATGTCAACGCGAAGTCCACCGTTGTGCCGTTCATATGTTCGTAAGAGAAGTTGGCCTCCGGTGGCACCAATCCTTCTCTGATTCTCATCCGATCGTGATTCACAAAACACTATGTTCCTCCGTCTCTCGCCGATGATGTGGGAAACACTATAGCCCACCTTCGATCAAGTTCACTTCCGTCGACTTCAGCCTCATTATCTGTGAAGCCGATTCAGAGACTCTTCCTGCGGCCTTGAGCCTCGTACGTTTCAATGGCAGGTTCTTCGTATTCGATGCGAGGTTTTCATCATTGGCCTCCCATCGCAGTGATTCTATTTGCGGTGTTCGACGCGGCTCATTGATTCACATGCCGTATATTGTACTCCGTAGTGCCTCGAGGGCCACCGCTATTGGTACCTTGCGACCGTTGGGTCAGCCATCATCGGGCCGGTAACCGTACGATGTTCTTTCATGTTCGACTTCATCACTTATTCGCATACTTGAACTTGTGTTGTGTTCGTGATTGAGATGAGCGCAAGACCGGATTTTGTCCGTTGTAATCTGTGCCGCGATTTTGTGGATTATTATGATTACCATATCACTCACTTATCGGATGGTTGTGACCACACCGAGTCTATTTATTGATCCCTGATCGGATGGCCGCATCTATTCCTTGATATGGATTATTGTATACCGCGCGGATGGCCGCGCCCATACCACACATATACTTATTTGAGACATCAAATGTACTTATTCACGCGGGTTTTCCAACAATGAGTTTTCAGCTGGGACATACCGTTAGTGCTACTTCACCCTCTCTCTCTCGGCCTCATGCTTTAGGGGGCATCTTCGTTGCTATTGTAGTACTTTTTCACCGTCTCGCAATCCCCGTCTCACACATTAGACGGTTAATTTTGTGACCCGTATAAAGGAGCAATGGAAAATACTTACGATTCCCCCACGTACTTTCATCCTCGAAGACATTCTGTGAAAAACCCCAAAAATGGCCCTTTTGCATTGGTGCAGAGCGATCAATACCCGCCCAATGGGGAAAATCTCTTCAAAGAGGTCGTTACCAATTGGCGCTTCCGTCCCGAGTCGCACTCGTGCCACCCAATTTAAGGAGTGTTTTTTAAAATAAATGGCGAAAGTTTCCGTCCTAACAAATTCTCGGACCGGCTATCTATCTTGAGTTGGGAGGTTTGCGATCTCCACAGAGAGAAAGTGTTTGCCACCTTCGTGAAGCTTCGATGATAGGGTCAATCCCATGATTAGGACCCTAACCTCTTCTCCATCTATAAAAGCTTACCCATCTCCATGGAAAGCTAGTCTTCAAGTTCCCAAATTCTCAAGAGCCTTGTGATGTCGAAGAGCCTCGATTATTCTCTAAGCGTCAAATTCGAAGAAGGAGACCATCGTCAAGATCTAAAGAGAGAGGTTTGTCCGTCCTTGGACAAGATTTTTAGACATGTTCGCTTGGCGACCTTCCGATGATCACTCCAACACCGAACTATGGTTGTGGTATTCCTTCTTCGATCGATTAATAATAAACGACTATTGGTTATGGTTCCACTCTTGTTATTGTTTATGATGATGAGCAGTGTCCTTTCCACCGATATAGTTGCATCTATTGGATTTTACGCTTGAGTTTGTTTTGTTTCCGATGTGCAGTGTCCACCACAAGAGAATCGTGAGGATGGTGATTCGGCCAGGCCAAGGAACGGGGAGCGCTACTCTTCTACAATGCGTTGGATCCCAAGCTTCATTGCCAGTTGGTTTATTTACAATTAGGAACTCGCGCTATAGCGTGAATGATTGTTACGTGACCAGCCTGGCTAGTAGGGATCGCTCGTCCAAGAAAGAGGGGATTTACCTCCACAATAAGGGAGTTTTTTCGACATTAAGAACCAATGGAAGCCTTGCTCATCGATCGGGCGACCGTGGAATGTAATTGCACGTTGGATTCTTAGACTGCTGGTGATAAACAATTGTTTGGAGCAATTTTGGCAGCAAGATTTCTCAAAGGCGAGAGGACCTTGTAGGGCTTTTCTAGCCTTCATATGTTATCCGTGCTAGCCAGACTTTTCTATGGTGCATCTTTATATTTGTCTTTTTCCGATTGCGTCTTTAGGTGCCTTTTAGTACGCTCGGGTCGTAACCACATGTATGCTCATTTTCAAATGGAGTACAAGGTCTTGATGGAGAGCCTTTTCTTGTTGATTGCTCTTATGACCAAATATAGGTGGTCATGCTTTTTAGATGAGATTAATTTCATAAGACAATGTTTCCTTGAAGGGGAAATCATCTACCTATTTTTTTTTCAACACATTTTCCATGTACTTTATCACCGTGAGCGATCTAGTTGTGTTAACAAAGTTTTAAGAGATGCAGCTCAAGAGGGGTGGAACTCGTCAACAACATGCTTTGTCTTCATGTTTTCCATATGAGATTCATGTGAATATGTTGTTTGTTTTAAAATCATATGAAAACTCAATCTCATTATCCTTTAAGAGATTATAAACTTATTTACAATAAAACTCCATTTGATTTCTTTGCAAAAACATCCCAGGCATGTTTAGGAAGGAGAAATATCTCAATTCTTATCAGGAAGGAAATAGGAAAAAGGTAGAGGGCTCGAGTCTATACACCCCACCAATTGCACGATAGTGGGAATCAAATCGCTAACCTGTGGTCCTTCAAAGAGGGACTGCATGAGAGAACAACACCCTCCTCAAAAACTCCTCAATATTGAGAGTAAAACCAATTAAAATGTTTTATGAATTAAGACAAGAAGAAATCCTCTATTAAGTATTCTTTGATAAAACAGATACAATGGTGGTGACTTCACTAGTGTTATAGAACAGGATAAGGACCATGCAAATCAACTAGGTCAGAAAGCCAAGACTCATCAAACCACACCTCATTTTGCAACTAGTTCCTCTAGCTGAAAATCCAAAGCCTATAACCATAATACCCGAAGAATAAAGGTGGAACCTCTCACTAGATCAAATTGTAGAACCAAACAGTTTTCGCCATAAAACAAAAGGGGTTAAACAGCCTTCTTCACATTGCATGCCCTGCAATGTGAACATTATATTTACTTTTTTGGTGCCTCCATAAATAAGAGATACATGTCTTGTGCTTCATGAGAAGCTTAGGGATGCAAATGCCCAAATTTTCTATCATAATCAAGTCCTCTTCTCTTTATTACTAATGGATCGATGTTCATATATCTCTTTATCAAAGCATTATTCTCTCAAAGAATGCAGCACACCAGAGGTCTTTGATAATTTCTTTCCACCACTTTGGTATTAAAGCCAAAGAGTGTTCAATGGAGTAATGTGAACTACTACCATATTATAAAAATCCATCACCACCTTCAAAATTTGAAACCAAAGCTGATGGAAGCCTTCAAACCTTTCCATAGTGTATATGATTCACCATGATTATTTATTGAAATATCAAGAACTCAAACAAATGCACTTTCAATCAATCCTATAGGATCGGTAATAACTTCATCACCCACCACCCCACCTATATACCATGCTAATTATTAATTTAAGAAAATTAGTAGAGATTTAGAATTTCAATTGAACCATCAATAATTATTAGTAGGGATTTAATTTCAGAATATTCTATAATATTTATGTTCTTTTTGTCTTTTTAATTATTTTTATTTTTTAAATTTAATTAAAAATAAAATAAAAAAATCAGACAAGTGTCATATAAAACACATTATTGTTTTTGGTCATGTGGTAGTTATAAGCTCCTATATTGTAACAAAGCTTATTTACATTGGAAAATCTCCATGGTAAAGTAAGCGTGAATCCTCATGACTAAAAATCTGTTACATGTTTTTTCCAAAATGTATATATGTTTAATTTATGTATTTTTGTAACTATTTAAAATGCTTTCATCACAAACTAAAATATTTTATTTGAATTTTGTTTGTAGAATTTATTTTAATGTATATTAAGGTGAAATAGAATTGAATGTTTTGTGTATCATTAAGTATTATTCTTAGCATGAAAATGTAAGGTATTTATGTATTCTTAAAATGGTGGGTGGCATTTATGTGGGTAGAGGAGAGGGATATGTATCAAAACAAATAAATTACATGCATAAAACAAAATGAAAAAAAAATTGGTTACTTTCCCTTTAATTTATGTTATGTGATCAATCAAACAAGAAAAATGGGTTTGTTTTTTTCGTGTATGATAAAAGATCAGCTTGAATACATGTTCATCTCTCTTCCACTCTCAAAGTACCGGGTCTGCCAAGATATCTTTTATGATGATACTAGGGTTATGTCTTCAAAGAATCGGCGACACTTCCCAGCCCAAAAGAATCAACCAAGGTAATGAATGAGGCTTTAGCAGCTTCCTACACTCTCCACCCACAGACAAAGATGCCCTAAAATTCTGACCACTAGGATACCTTTTTGTCTCTACAAGGGAAGCTTAGGTTTTTAGCTTTGGTAATCATTCACGCACTTTAGCACTCACAGGGTTAGTGGCCCCACATAGTACCTATGCAATCGGGGACTCAAGCCAAACCTCTCGAATCGTCTTCCGCGCTCCACCTAATACTTTATGAGATGGGCGATTTGAAGCATCCTAAAATACAACTTCTATGTTTTAAAATGTAACATCACCATGGTGCTTATTGATCCCTACCCACAATGGTCCTAATTAGAACTATAAAAAAAATTATGGCCCTTGTGGGGAAATTTAGTTTATTTTGTTATGGTTTTTAGGAGTTCTTCACTTATGGTGTGAAAATTAAGCTTCAAATAAACTACACAAAGCTCCCGAAATTGGGATGCCCTTTGTTCAAAGTTTGATTAGATGTTGAATTAACAAGAAATACATACTAGTGTGGGATTCTGGCACACATGAGTGAGGAATTCAAAGACATTAAAAGTAATGTGGGAGGTTCAAATTTTTTAAAAAATTGAAAAATAAATTGTAATCTTATCTCATAACAACTTGTAATAGTTAACTAAGTATGATAGACTTAGTTAGCTCATAACTTTGAGTTGAGGTCAAACATGAGGCATGACAAGATTTCATTATTTGTTATGGTCCATTTGCGCTGTATAATTAGTGTGGTGTGAGTGAAATCAATTAAATCTGGGAATTAACCTAGTTAAAATTAGTTTAATCAGTTTCAACCGAGTGATGAGCTAGTGGACAGTCTAGTGAATTAAATTAGATTTAATTCACAAGTATGGATTCAACAAGTAATTTATTTACTATTAATATTTGCATGTATACCAATTATGATGACTACCTAGTTGAGACAAATAAAGGGCAAACTATCCTCGTTGTATTATTAAAGAATTTCTTTAGCGTAATTATAAAGCTGCCAAGATTCCCATGATGGATTTAAACATGAAGGTTGGAATCTTATTTAATACTTAATTATTTTGGCCATGTGATTGTGAGTGTTAAACAAGGTGGGCAAAGAAATTGCCATATGTTTGTCCAATTTTTCGATACTGTGAGCCGATTGGCAGCAGCGATGAGGTTTCGTGAGCACACATGCATTATATTGTTTCATGTTTCGGATGATTGTACAACAAATATGGAGGGGTTTTGAGTGCCTTTCCCAGAAAATATTGTGTCATGCGATTGATTTACTCTATTTCTTTCACTTGCATGTGATTGAGCGATCGTGATTTATATTCCGAACATGTAGAAGGATTCAAAGATCTTGTTTTAGTACATCGTATGATTGGATTGAATCATAGCGATTTCTACATGGCATTTGTTAGGAATCATGAGGGAGAATAAACTTGAGTTTGTAGCGGAACAATATTCAAATTTTCTACACATTTTTGGAGCTCGGTTTCACTGTGATGCTGTCCACAAGCTCGAGACTTCAATATACCGAGGGAAATTCGAATGTATTTCATGGAGGGACAGATGATGCGTATCGAGGACAACAGAAGTTGAAGGAGTTCATTTACATTGATATTCTAAACCTAATGAGGTTGATGCTAATGCACACAAGCATGGAGGAAGAATGCTTAAAGGCGAGAGTATAGCATTAGAGGTTCATCATATTGTCTCAACTATCCACAGTGTTGAACCTACACGCTATGTGGAAGCTTCCTTGCCGATGTATTTCTAAAGCAAAATGACCAAAAATTGGCACACTCAAGGACAAACCTAAAATCAAAATGGAGAAGGAAGCATAATCTAGAAATACTTGAACAAGTTCACCCCGTCGTCGAGATGAGCTTCAAGTGTTAGGATTATTGTATCCCATGATTACTTGGTGAGCCTAGCACTTCTAGGCCATCCCAAGATCCTGAATAATGGTCAGACTGCAATGAGGAAGTTGGCCGATCGGGGAGTTACCAACAAATTTGGTACAAGAAGAATTTTAAAGCAGTATTTTGCGATGAATCATCCAAGAGTGACACAGGAAAATTGTGCCTTGCTGGTGGCAAAGAAGCGAGAAGAAGAAGAAGTCCCATTCCAAATCTAAGACCGTTAACAGAAGAAGCAGACATGTCAAAGGTGAAATTTTTCAATTGCCATGTTCGCTGATACTATGCTACAAATTGTCCAAGCAAAATAAGAAGAACAACAAGAAGGCTCAAATCATAATCGTGAAGCTTTGGCCTGAAGAAGCTGAGTTGGATTCTCTCTCATCGCATGCATGGTGTTGTTGAGATCGTTAAAGATGATGAGCTTAGTGGAAAGGAGCCATTTACCATGTGGGCTCACACCGCTTCTTGGTTAAAAGTTCATTTTTAGACATATGGATTCGGTGTTCTATGAGTTACAGATGTTATTTGTGATGGTTGAATGTTTAAAAATAGATGGGCTTTGCCTTTATTATTAAGTGAACTATTTTTTAGATTGCCACTTAAAAACAGATATGTTTAATATTAGCTCTAATAATATTTAGATTTCAAACATTATCTTATTTCTTTACATCAAATACAAGACAGACAAAGGTTAAAAGAGTCAAGGTAAGGAATTACGCTATTCCCAGGGTTAAGTGAGCTATTGCATGGATACCATTAGAACTCATGTGACAAAGTTTGGTGAGTCGATTTATGGTTAGTAGTTGTATTCATTTAACTAATTCAAAACACAGTTGAACTATTTATTTTACGAACTAATTGACACAATTAGTGAGAGTGGTGTGAATTAATTATTAATTAATTCACTAATTATATACTATTAATCAAATTAATGGACGTAATAATCAAAGCAAAAGGACAACAATGAGAATAAACAAAGAATAGGGTGAAAGAGCAAAATAACTATCAACAGACTACACTGTTGCTATTTTGCAACACACATAGTGGAGTAGCCCATGACATCACAGCCTGCTTTGTGTGGTTTATTCATTTAATGAAGCCATCCTACAGCATTAATTACAGAATAGAGGCCAGCCATTTAAGTGCAAAATATTGGGATATGTGTTTTACAGATTCATTTTTATGTAAGAAACCGAGGGTATGAGATGGTGAGGAGCTTTTTGTACTATAATTGTTACATGATTCCATGACATATAACATAAGGTATAGTTGGGGCTTTTCAGCTTTAGCTTTTCATTAAACACCTATTCATATGTGTGATTGCTTGTATTAACAAAGTACGCAATTGATTTTATTTTCAGGAGATCAGCTGTAGAAGAGATTTTGTATTATGCATGTGTGATCAGAGAATCTCGTGAATAATATACTTATTCACCCCACAGCCAACCGTAAGGGATCTATGAATACAGTATAACCACATGATGAAACAAATAAATCTTTAGTAGTCTGGAGGAGAAGGACTCGTATGCCATCGAGATGATGATGGGATTGACGTTGTGTTTCCGCTATAAAGTCATATCCATATACAATGTAATTTTTCAATCTTCTGTAAGAAAAATTAACTCAAACTACTCACAAAGCTACTTAGATTCAACTGCTCTAAACAAGAGAAAGTAAAACAATAACCAAGATTCTTATATAAAATACAACAATAGCTCAGATCGTATTTAAAACATCTAGTCAATATTACAAATGGATGGCCTTTCGACTTCCTTGCCTTACAAAAACTTCAAACCATTTTATTCTCTTTTTCAGTATTCTATTATTTCTCATCCCCACACAATACTCCTAATACATAATTATGAATTTATTTTCAATCCACATTTCCTCCACACAAATCAAATCAAAATTCAAAACATTTATCTCTTATTTGACCCAATTAAGTTTTATTAACAATTTCTGACCTCTAAATTATCTACCTAACTCAACTCCGTCATATTCTCAATTAATTACAATATTTACAATAATCTCACACTTAGATATTTTCTCTTAATTTATTAAAAAACAGAATAATAATTTATAAAATAATTTAAAAATATATCTCTAATACACAATATTTTAATGAAAATTCCACGCAGTGATGCCCCACTGCATAATTCTACGAGATAGTTTTATGATTCTGTCTATGAGGTCTGGCTACTTTTCAAAATAATGTGACAGCTACAAGTTCGAATGTCTTGCTCCTCCAGATTCCAAATTCTTTTATGCCGCTTAACTTTAAAGTATCAACTCCATTTTTGTAATTCATCACATGATTCCTTAATAGTATTTTTAGAATGCTATCGAATGTAACTCTACTTTTCCATACCACATCATCTTTATTTTTGGAATTGCATACTGCAGAAACACCGATACCTATTCTTTTGGTTTCCAAACTCGAAAGAATCTCGAACCCGGTTGTATGCTATTAGCATCACTTCATTCCTATCAACCGCATTCCACCGCCTTTCCAACAATTCCTTCCATCAATTTTCGGAGTAATTACTCTTCGTTCAATTTCTTTTCGCCTTCAATCGAGCTTAAATATCTTAACTTTTCTTGTTGTAAGAATAATCAAGAATTTCTTCTTGATTCGCTAAACTATAGCTGATTTTTATAGCAACAACTTTCTTTCTCATTTGGTGTTGTACCGTATTCATCAACAAACTCGTTTTAAAAAGATAATACCTTTCACCTCTTTTTGATGCTTCAATCATCAATCTCTCATCATTGACTTTCTCTCGGGATTTTTAGTAGATCCTATTTTGAACTCGCTGGCTGCTTTCATTCTCATTCCGTCGGTTCACTTATGTTTCCCTTATGTCTCTGGTTAGCACTGTCGTCTTAATTTTTCATCTCTATCTCTAAATACTTTTCAATTTCTCCGATTTTCAATATCATATTTATTTATGTTTTCCGTACTCTGCTAAATTTCACATCATTATTTGAAAAGTTATAAAATTATTATTTTTTTTTTTTTATGTTTATCATGCATGAACAAAGTAATCTCTTCCGTATCAGTTTTGCAAGTTTCATCTCCTCTGTGCCCTTAAGCCATCATTCCAAGAACTTCCATTTTGTGTGAAATATTTCCAACATTTCATCACAACCTTCATTCCTCCTAAATTTCATTCTTCTTCCGGAAATCTCCTAAGTTATCCTATTTGGGATCATCACATTGTAAAATTTTAATAATAATTTCATTAAACAATTCATTTGCTTACCCCTCTCGAATATCACTGAATTTTGCTTATGTTTACGTTCCATAACAGCTTCAACTTCCGTCGTCTTATTACCAAACAATTCATTTATGATTTCTTCTTGCTGCAACAAATCAGTACCTTCCCCCTCTGAAAGGCATTCTCCATCATACTTCACCCTAAGAGCTTTGTTCATCTCTCTCGTGACAGCTTCACCCACATTGTCCACCATCCTCCGCAGGACACATCCTACAAACACACATAAACTTTGAGATTTAAAAGACAAGGCTTCATAGCCTATATCTGCTTTCTTTGTCAATGCCAATTCTTCCGAACTATTCCAATAGTCCATGAGATCTTTTCTGTCGATCTCGAAGCACCAGAATTTCACCTCGAAGCTCGCTGCAAATGGAACTCTATTTTAAACTTGCCTTCTTAGTTCTTCACATCTCATTTGGCACACCCATCATATGTTCAACCTTCCTTAGCCTTCTTCTCACCAATCGTATGTTTACCCTGCTGTTTCTTCTTTGCATGCAGCTCGCTACTCACTTTCTTCTCATGGCCCAACCATGTTTCGGTCTTTCATGTTTCTCTCGCAACAATTCCATCAATAAATCAAGGTGAACCGTTATCTCGCCTTTCCCCGCTCATATACTTCTTCATCACCAATCGCTACATATTCATTTACTCTTGCATTTTTCTTTCTTCTTCTTTACTCCCCCGGGCGAAGCTGGGCTTTTCTTGGGGAACCTCCGAAATGGATTGGACACCACTATCTTCTCCTCCTTTTTAAACTTGTTCAGTCTTACGCAGTGGATTTCATTCAATTCTCAGTAAGTATTCTTCCTTGCCATTCAGCAATACAAGCTCTCTTCTTGTATTTGACCTCTTTTCACTGCCCTTGGAATCATTTCTCTGAAAATTCCTTTGCTCTCTTTTTGCTACAAAACAACAACCCATAGTATTTCATGTGTTATATAATGGAGACTAAATTCTTTTGCAATGTATTCGCCGATTTGCTATGTACCCAAATACATTCAAACCTTTGACTTGGTTTAAAGACTATTTGACCCAAACTTTACATCAACTTTTCTACCTGATGAAAATACACCTTCTTACACAATAATTCAATCTTAACTCAAGCTATCCAAATTTTCATTTCCACCCAACTTCTGCTTAGACTTCAAAGCTGACCCAACAATTACAATAGTGTATATTTTGACTTAATTCAAGTTATACAACATAACCATGAACATCCACCCTTAATACATTTATGATGTAAAATATTCACTTCCTCTCATACTCCATTCTTAAGAAAATACTTTAAGTCACCACCAATATCTCCTTGCCTACTCACATTATATTGCTTTTTAAATCGAAATGCAATCCATTTTCTCAAGATTTATTTTATGGTGAAAATAAATGACCATTTAATTTTCTAATATTCAAAAATACCCTCTTTGAAATGAATGATCATACCTTAAAGTTCTTTCAAAGTTATTAATAAACCTTCTTTGTAATTTCAACTGGATTGTTTCTTTGTGTCGTCTTTATCGTGAATATTCGCATGCCGCTCATCATCTTAGCGCAAATGTTTTCCTGCACTTGCTGTGCAAACCTCCTTCTTTTGCAAACTTTCCTCCATAGTTCGCTCTTTCTATCATTTTCCTTAAAACATGATGAAACTTTATAAATGATTTGTTTTGATAGACCACAATTATTACATAAAGGTTTCAAGCTACTTGCTAATTTTTTAAAGGTTACACTTCTCTTGCCTTCATAGGCTTACACTGTGCATATACTCACAACCACAATTGTACCCAAGACTTATCCAACCTTTTTGCTTAAGACCAATTTGCCTTTGACAAATTTTCCAATGCGGACCACTTCTTAATGATTTGGGGATACTATTTTATAATTATTACACACACACACCATACCTTGCTCTATTTACCATGCTTTTGCTACAAACTTTGTTGTCTTTTTTTGTCTTTTCATATCCTTTATGTTCTATTGTTCTTCCTCGCTCTTCTCCTTTCTTTCATAGAACACTTGGTGTTTTACGCGATGTATTTCTCGCTTTATGGATCTCGGAGCTTGAACTTCACATGTCGCTACAAAATTTTCCAAGTACCATATCCCACCATGTAGAATTTGATCTCTCCTTTTTAACATTACATATAAAACTACAATAAAATACCCCTTTTAGTTAAATTAACATATATTAATACCTTGCCAAACCTATTTTCAAACATCATATATTCAAATTTCTTCCAATTAACATTCTATACTTTGGTTAAAACACAAAGCACACCAACATGATACTTATTTGCCCATAGTTTACTCTTCCTTACACAGCATTTACCAGACACACCATCAATTTCCATTCAAAAATATTTTCTTCAAGGCTTTTCGATCAAGTTTCCATCCACTCTTCTGCTAGCTGATGCTAACAAGATCTTTTATAATCTCCATAATTTGTTTCTCATTCGATGTAATAAGTCCGTTTCAAGCATATGAATCACACCTATAAACTCTGAGACTATGCTAAAACCATAATCTATAACTTCTCAGATTTTAAGATGTCACCGATTTAAAATCCCATGGCGACCTATTTAGCAACGGCAAATACATAAATTTATTTCCAAAAGTTTATGTAGACAATTCAATGCCTAGTAATTGCTCGATATTTGAACAAATATGAGGCTCATGACTTATGCTATCACCACAAATTCACAAATCAACTATTTAATTTACACAATCTATTCTCGCTTAACTGGTGGGATACCGAGAAATTTGGGGGCACTATTGACTGCGATAAATGCGATGAGCTACCACCGTGTGAAATCATTCATCACCAAGGCGTACACCAACCCATAAATTTATTATTTCACCCACAAAACCAATACATCCACATAGCATCCAACACTCGTTACTTGCTAACACACAATTGGAAGAAAATGCGCATTACAAATGCGTACTATCACCAAACGCTGGCCCATCACCATGACCCACGGAAAATTGTGTTAGCTCTCAGCCACAGAGCTAAACCAGCACCAAACCACAATTTTGCGTTATAGTTAACAGTACCTGACCATACCAATCGCTAGCATCACCCACGTTCGTAGTACTGCTCTCCATTGCCATAGTGGGATTCTTCACCCCCGGATGCACCACATGGTTCCAACGCCCGCGTTCACAAACCGTGCTTCAACACCGGACGCACCTTCATCGTAGAGCAATAGCGGGCCTTCGCGTCGTACCGTTATTATTAATGGCACTCACGACAATGCGTTAGGCTTCATACCATGCACACATGACTATGTTTTTTTAAACAAAATTAAAACCATACATTGCAACTTCAAGCAGCATGGAATCCCATTCACGCGAGTCACATATCACATATTCGCAATGAAACATCTTCTCGCTCGTTACCAAATAAATCGTGTTTTTGTAACCTTTGAAAACCACTCAAATGCTTTCAGCTACCTCTGTCGCGTTGCTCCAGTCAAAAAAAAAACGCACAATTCTAGTTCTCCAAATGATAATCCACACTCTAATGCTAGTTTGAGTGAACGCCCAATCGATTCACAAATGAATGCCCAATCTAGGTTTTTTGCGTTAATATAACAACTTCCCCCATTGACCACTACGATAATTCATGTTGGAGAACTACATTTTTTCAAATTATACGTGAACATTTTACCGGGCTCTAATATCAAATGATGCCGCTTTCCGCTATAAAACAAATCCCACATACAACAAGACTTCTCTTCAACCTTTCCCAAGAAAACCTAACTCAAAATTACTCATACAAAGCTACTTAGATTCAACTCCAAATTTAAACAAGAGAAATTCAAAACAATAACCAAGCTTCTTAATATAACACAAGCGAAGAATTATCAGATTTAAACATCTCGCCGAATATTACAACATGGCCTTTCAAAATTTCTTTAACCTTTACAAAAACTCTCAAACCATTTTCCTCTCTCCTATTCCCACCGTTTTTCATCCTCACACAATACTCCTATTTTTACATAATTGTTAACTTATTTCAATCCATGATTTCCACACAATCTCAAATTCAAAAATCTAAAATAGATTTATCCTTTATTTGACTCTTAACCGAGTTCTATCAAGGAATTCTTTAATTTCAAATTATCTACCTAACCTAAACTTCTACATTCTCAATTAATCACAGAATATTTACAATAATCTCACACTTAGATATTTCTTACACTTATTAAAAATGAGCATAATAATTTATAAAATAATTAAAAAAGACATCACCCCCAATTACAACATTTTACTAAAATTGCCGTGAAGATGCCTCCCGCATCACGGGAGGTATAGCACTACTTAATTGGTGCGAAGCATTTTCCGTAGACAAATGCTCAAATATTTATGTTAAAAGGTGTCATGCATGTACCGGGATTGAAAAATAATTTAGTTTTCAATAAGTGTGTTGGAGGATCTTTTGAATATGACGTGTCAGCCAAGCGAGGGCAGTGTTCCTTCATTACAAAGCCACATGATGGTGGCAAAGAAGATTGGGGTTCGTGTGAAAGAAAACCACACAAAATTGATGTATGAAATAAAAGACGATAATAAAACGGGGAAGGTGGTGAGTTAGGAACAAGGTGATTTATGGCACCAAGAGATTCAGCCATTCACACTGGCGTACTTTGAGGACCACAGTATTTCCAAATGTCTTCCAGAAGGGTACCGTACAGATAAACACATGCAAGGGATGCACGCAAGTGGGAAGCATATCAAAGCCATTTTTCATGAGAAGGAGAACCTGTTAAACTACAATCTCTTGAGAGATTTCACTCAGACATGTGTGGACCATTCTTCATACCCACAACAAAGCATGTCATGTGATTTTTGTTGATTTTTCTGTGAAAAGTGTTGGATCTTCTTTCACAAAAGAAATATTAGACGTTATCCAAGTTTTGTGAGTTCAAAGAACTGGTAGAGAAATATACAGAAGAAGGTTAAGGCCTATGGAGCAACAATGGTGGTGAGTATATCTCTAATGAAATCAAAAACTTTTGAAACAAAGAAGGAATTCGTAAAGAATTATTTACACCATAAATCCATAGCGAATTATATATCAAAGAAGGTAAGAATAAAATAAATTGGGGAACATCATGAGCTATGTTACATGATCATGACCTAATGTTGCATCTCAGGCGAGGAATGCAACAAAACGGTATTTAAAACAGAACCGTAGTCCTCATCGGATACTTGGTATGAGTACACCACCGGGAGGTTTTTTTCAGTAATAAACCGCAGGTTTCATATTTTAAAATTTTTGGCTCATCTATTCATTTCCATGTGACCAAAGATGTCAAGAAGAAGCTAGAACCAACAACAAAGGTTCAAATACTTGTGGGGTACACCGACACTCCCCACAACTATCGGTGTTTTTTCCAACTAATAGGATGACAGCTTGCTGTGGAGAGATGTTAAATTTTGTGATAGTGTTATCACTCTAATAATACTTAAGCGAGATTTTTTATTTAAAGTCTAAGAACATTAGAGGTAACCACAAACAATCTCTTTAAACTCTAAGATCTAGCTTGTACCGTAGAGGGCTCTTTTAAGATTTAACTTTGTTTCGATTATAAGAGTTAGTTAGCTATGATTGTGCAAATTGGTTTTGATTTGGTTTGGTTTGGTGAGAAAAATCACTTAATGAGATGGATAGTGGGAAATATATTTTTCCATTGGGCTAAGGAGTCAAAAGTCGTGCTGCATGACCAGGGATCAAGGTCAAAAATTCAATTGTTTTCTGGTGGCAAGATAGATAAGTCTTTGAAGATCTTGGAAGGTTGATTTGGTGAAGTGGTTCGATCGGGATAAAAGAGCAAATGAAGGATTCTTTAACCGGATAAGGAAGGAGTAGTCAGAGGGAGGTCATTCTAAAGAGCGATAAATTAAGTGAATTTACCTCGGAAACTGTAAACATAGAAATGATAAACAAAGAGACAGTGCTTTAACAAATCATGAAATAATACTGTGTTTTATCATTCAAATTTAGAATACATAATGGATGCATGAAAACATGAGAAGATAAACAATGACAAGTAGGAAATTACTTCTACTTCAATGGCTCATCACATGAATCCTGAACATGATGCTAGATGATCACCTTAGTCTCGCTACTCCTAATCCCTTTGCAACAAAAGCCTTCTAAGTACAACAAAAATGACTACAGAGAAATATTCAGCAAATTATTCCACAATAATACTTCAAAGAGGAAGTATTTATACAAAAATGTTTAAAAAATATCCTAGAATTTCAGGAACTATCTAAGGAAAAATAAATATCTTTTACAAAAAAATAATCGACACCGCTAATAAATCAAATAAGTTGTCTTATTTATCCAAATAAAGAAAATTGTTTTGGAATGGGTGCAGCTTGGCTGCCTTGTTGTCCTCTTTTGATAGAAAAGATATTTCAAATTTGTTTTGAAATATTATCTTCTGATCTTATACTATTTCATCCGATACTCTTTACCTCTAATACACTTTAAACTCGTTAAAACCGCTCATCACAAAATTCTGTCGGACCGGGTGGAAAATCAGCTAACCGTTTTATCCTTTTATCTACAATTTGATTTCTAGAGTAAGTCAAGAGTGAAATCCGCTTCACTATCAGGAATTTACCTTTCCGCCTTCCTAAAGTTCTCGCCATCTACCTCCGTATATCTAGCAAATGTTGCTCGAGAATAAAAAAGGTGTTTTATCTCATGTCAAGATAAACAAGTCTTCAAAACTTCAGAAACTCCTTCCTATAGGAATTCCTTGCCCTTATATTTTGTTAATTCTGTTTTGGCATAATCTCTAATCGTTTTGTTGTAGTCTTCCCCGTGTATGAGTTTATCATTAATGACCAAAACGTTAGGTACCTTCTTGCCTAAATTTTCAATTTAAATCAGCAACTTGGTTATGGCTATGTTCATGTTTTCACATTTCTCTTCAAGTTGTTTCTACCGTATTCTTCTTTCAAATGAATCTCTTTCTTATTTCCAAGGATTGTCTCCTCGCCCTATCACAATTTAGGTATATTTCCTCTAACTTCGCTAATACTGCTGGAGAAACTTATCAATTTTATGGCTTACCTAAAGCCTGCCATACCTAGCTCATCTTTTTGTTTTCTTCTCGAATTCTTTCGTTCGCTTCGTAAATCGCTCATATATTACTCCGGATCAGTGGCCAAACATCATTTATAGCTTCAATAATTTTACTTACAATCGATTCTTCACATAAGACATTGGTTCTTTCAAGGTTAAGTCCTTTTTGCATATTTTTCAACTTCTCTGGTATTTAACCTTGCCAGTCTTTGTTCATGAGTTTAGAATTGATTTGGGCTAAGTCATGTCTTTCAAGGTTTTCAATTACTTTCTTCAATATTTTGATCTTCATTGGTTTGAAGTGACATTTCCTCCATGGCTTTAACTAGTTTACTAGCCTCATCTTTTGGATGCATTGTTGATGTATGACTCGTAGTCGAAGTAGTAGATGAGGTCAACGTACCATAAAAGAACTACTGATACTTTGGGTGCCAAATTTTCCCTGCAAGAGTTGAAGGCACAATTATAGTAAACATGGGAATTACCTCTAGGAGTTTCCATGTGTTTTTGTAGTTTCTCTTTCATGGACAAGCTTGTCCATTTGGATTCCACTCCTTTTATATGTCTTGTTAATCAGAGAGAATTAAATCATCACATTGTCCTTCCGGCTTTGGTTTCTTTGTACCTATTTCTTTGGTTTGTGGATGTTCATATTTCAGGAAGCTGAGTTGTTTCCTCACTCTTGCAACATCTTCTGTCTTCCTTTACTTCACCAATCGTTCTAGAGCTTTTGACATTGCGGATTCGTTATCCTACTTGAATAACCAACTCTTCTAAAGACTTAATCCTAAGTTTCCTTAGCATATGATGATACCGTCAACCTTCATTTGATATCTCATGTTTAATAGCAGTATTTTTGGGCTTGGTCGACACTCATAGCCTTTCAGATTATGGTAGAATACAATATCCTTAAGTTTGTTTAACAAATTCAATTTGATCTAGTGCATGAATGCTTTCCATCAGCACTTCAAGATCAAATTTCTTATAATCAGCCACCGTTCGGGGAGTCTCGTAATTGCTGGTTGAAGCACCGACATAATCAACTTTTGTTTGAATAATCAAAAGCTCATAAAAGTATTTTTTGAATGCTCGGTGTTTGCTTCAAATACCTAGAATAAATCTCATTTTTTATTTCTTCATTCTTTTCTTAACCGCTTATACTTTTTCTTTTTGATGTCAAGATCTTTTTTCTTTGTTATTTGTGAGGAGGATGCCTCCAAACTTCCGTTGTTTTCTCTATGACCTCGAGTTTTTGAATTATCGTGTTTCCTTCATTTAAAATTCTCTCGCGTCGGTTTATTTGTATTGACCGTAAGCAAGATCCGTATTTGTCAATGAAATATCCGTGGGTTTTCACTTCTATGGCTTTTCTCGATCAAATCGAATTGACTTAGGCTTTTTATTGCATCTAAGTTTAAACCTTGTCTCATTTGTTGTCTCGTAGTGCATGCAATTTTCTCCTCTAACTCTCTTGTAGCTTTTTCTCCTTGATTTGGCAGCTTTGCAAGGTGACTAGTATCACCTTATTTAATCGCATTCATCGAAGTGTTTTCTAACTACCTATTTTGATTGAAATATTGCTCAATCTCTAGTTTTTTCATGAAGCAAGGTGTTACTTTGCACTTAACCCTAATTTTGCTTAATATTCCTTGTGATCATAGTTCCAACAGAAGCTTCTTCAAATCGTACCAATAATTGTTTTGGTCAGCGTTTCTCTTGTTCTCCGTATCTCTCTGATTACAAATAAAATGGTCCCACCTCGGTTCTTCAACTTAAACCGGGTCTTCTTTCGTCGCTAGGAAGTTGATAGAATCATAATTAAGATTTGCCTAATATAATCCAAGTCAAAAATTCACATTGGTACATACTTAGGAAGTTTATAGTAACAAATTGGACCCAAAACCTCGATTTCTATATGTTTTCTATATATACCAATCACTACTCTATGTGCTCGTAGCTATAGAACTTTCTTCATTTCATCACAATTTTTTGGTTTTTCTGTATTTCACAACATATTTATCAATGGATGGACAAAGTTATCCGTAAACTCGTATAAGTGAACTCGGTGTACCTTTTCTCATCAAAGAAGTCCAAAAGATGATCGAAAGTGGATTTTCAGGAGTATCAAGCTTTTTGGAGGGTTATAGGAACCTGCTTTTGCTTCGAAGTATAAAAGCATATGGAAAAGGAAGGATGTATACTTAAATACTCCTTCAATTGGAAATTTGACAAGATGAACATGGATATTATCAACTATATACTCAAACATAATTGAAAATGACAAGGAGGTTGTCCTGTGAAAAGTAGACAGAAACCCTAGGACAGACCTATATATGTATGTTCATCAGAAATACCCTATGATAAATGACATCATGGATAAGGACATGCTCAGTACTCCTTCTAGAAATTCTTGTGCTTAGAATACGAGGGTTGATTTGTGGAATTTAACACAAATGCATGAGCACTTGAAAAATATGAAACCTTTTTTGGGAAAATCAAGACCAATGTACAACTTCTTGTAAGTGCTTTATCGACAAGGGAACAACCTCAGACTGTAAAGCTAAGTTGTAGCATCTATTTTATTGACTCAGCAGCATCAGAAAATACTTCTTTGTTTGTATTTAAGTACTGTACCATGTTCAGTGAATAACACCGATACAACCTAACAACTGACACGGATGAGTGAGTGGGACAAATACATTTGGGTAGGTTTGACTCTCTCAAATTGACTTTTCAATTGATTCAATGATTTTTCATAACTCAAAGTAGTTGGGAGGTATAACAAATTAACCAACAATCGGATCTGCTATTTTATAGTCCACATCTCCGCTAAAGGTGTGTTCAATGTCTACAACAAGAGGTTGCATGATTTATAATGATTGCATTTTGGAGGACATAGTCAATTGGATTTTTGACATTTTTAGGTCAGATAGCCTAAACTCTATTTTTGGGTTTTCTTGATTTTTCCGTAAGATTAAGTGTTTTACATAAGTGTTTTTTTTTTACTTTAATAAAGTTCTTGGCTTAAAAATAGACACAAACTTTGTTTTCTTTTGAATTTCAGATCAATTTTGGCTTAAATCGTTTTCCGTACCACAGTTTTATGAAATAAGAAACAAAGGTTTTTGCGTTTTTTTCTAAATATTGGACTAAAATTGATTCAAATTGGTGCATGTTGGGGTAATTCTTGCAAAGGATTTCCACAAACAGAGATTCTTATGAGGTCAGAAAGGCTACAAATAAATTGACTTTTTCTTTAAAAAACAATTTGGCGTATTGAAAACAAGTATTTTATCAAATTTTTACAGAATTCGTTTCTTTCAGCAACTACAAGGCATTTCTTTGGGTAAATTGGCTTTATCAGATTAATTTTTCTCTGTAAATTTCTTTTCAAATGATAATGGTGTTTGTTTTTATTAGAAAATACTTGCTTGTGTGGGTATCATAAGGTCTTTCAAACATGTTCTAGGGCGTTTGGAGAGGCTCCATGGTTTTTAAACAACTGCTTTTACAGTCTTTGACAAAAAAATACATGACTTTTATGGTGTTCGTATTTAAAATAGTGTACAAGCTTTTCTTCACCCGGGAGGATGAATACAGAAAATAATGCAGAAAAGGTTTTATTAGTTATTGCGAAAGATGAGCTTTATTTTGACGTTTTAGGTTTAAAAGAGTCACATTAAATGGCGGTCGCGCGAAAACAAAGGGTGGTTTTTTTGGCCTTCAAAGCAAAACCAGGCGTTTGTCACATCGGCTCAAAGTGGGTAATTGGTTTTAAGGATTCGGGCGGTATCCAATAATATTTGGTCATGAGGAGGGAGAAAGGTGGAAAACCAATGTATTTTACAGTTTGAAATGGGTTATATTTGACAGTTTAAAATGCGATATGGATTGGTGTTCGCTTTGATCCTATATTTTAATAGTCATGAGACGAATAAAACAAGCAAGGTGACTTGGGCTCAAAGCTTTATATGTATGTGATAGATTTTCGTTATTAAAAATTGTATGTTTTTTAATATAAAAAAACAAATGCCTTATTGTGGTTGCGGGGTATCACATAATGTACACATAAAATATTAACAAATGTTTAAATAACCAATGTAAAGTGATTACATTACATGGTACATAAAATATTTTAACAAATGTTTTATGTCTTCCGTCAGATGTGATTTCAATCATTTTTTTGCCTGCGGGGAGAAAGGTGGGGATTATATTAGCACATGAACATAAAACCAAATGGTGAAAGGGTTTTTCAAGATATTTAAACAATGGATTTAATAATATATACACTGGAGAGGTATTTATAAGGGGATTTCATACTTTAGGTTAGAAATTAACATGAGATAAAATATAATGAATGAAAATACATAGAATTTAAATTAAGTAAAGTGCAAATAGGCATTTTAGTTTAAATCAACCTCATTTTGATTTTTACACGTAAACTTAGGAGCAAATGTATTTTAGGCTTGATGTTTTTGAATGAAAATGAAATTAATTATAAAATTTTACTTTTCAAGCAAAGATGTATTTTACTTAAGAAAAGGTTTTTATATTTTTGGAAAAGGGTGAACATGTCAAGGAAATGGGTTTTTGTGTAGGGAATCCAATACTTTAACTAATCACTATTAAACCTTGTCTGGTCTCAATGTGGTCAAGATATTCTTCCAGCTGATCGTGTTGTTTAATATACTAGATTGCCAAAGTGATAGTAATTTTTGCCTCGATGATGCTTATTACATGTCAGAATAACCGGCTTTCTACCTACCCATCATTATTCTAACATTTTTTACTTCATTTACATGGGCATTTAAGCTTGCAACCCTAAATCCATTTTTTTAAAGCAATAAATTCCAAATATACTAGAGGGGTATTTATATGATTTAATACTTTAGGGTTAGCAAATTCATATTAAAATGAAAATACAATGAATGAAAATACATAGAATTTTAAAACTAAATAAAGCAAATAGGCATTTTTAGCTTAAAATTGTCCCCATTTGATTTTTACACGTAAACCTAGGGATAAAATGTATTTTGTGGGTTTTTGATGTTTTTTTAATGAAAATGAAATTAATTATGGGGATTTTCACTTTTCTAAGCAAAGATGTATTTTACTTAGGAAAAGGGTTTATATTTTGGAAAAGGTGATTATGTCATGAAATGGGTTTTTTTTATGGAATCCAATACTTTTAACCAATCACCATTAAGCTCTGGGTCCTGTCCCAACAGTGTTTATAAAACACCGAGCCTCTTCGACCAAGGTTTAGAACACCGGATTATTATGGGAGAGGGGAAAATTAGTAATTTTATTCTGCCGACAAGGATGCTTTATTACATGCTCGTACAACTTCTTTATACCTCGCCTATCATTATTTTAACATTTTTTACTCATTTGCATGGGTGCATTTGCTTTGCAACCCTAAATCCATTTTTTTATTTTAAAGCAATAAATCTATTTAATTCTAACCTTATTTCAGTCCTTGTAGGATCAAATTAAATTGAGCTCTCATTTATTCTCTAACTATCTACCCATTTGCTTAAGTCTAAATAGTTTGACATGTCTTTATTCTCTATCTAAAACATGAAATTTAAAGCACTCTAAGTTATCTAACGATTGACTAAACTTAGTAGGTGGTCCAAAACTTGCCCTTTATTTACATCTATATTATTCAAATCAATTTCACTATCTAAATCTTGATCTAATGTACAGTCTGTGTCTATTTTACAATTCTGAAATTCACCTTCATTATTCATAAAATGGTAAATTTGTTGGTCTTGTGAGAAAATTTGCCAATATTTGAGGTTACCTGGAATCATTAGTCTGTGGTTTACTTGTGCAGTATACTTATTATTGGGCTGAAAGGGTAAATTGCAGGTACTAGCAAAAGTTTCTAAGGAGTGTGCATGTATGTTTTTCTTTCTTGGGATTGCAGAAAAATTACATTCCAACAGTTCATCTATCAAATCTAATACAGTTTCTCTATATTGGCCTAATCTAGGATTATAAACAGAATATTATCCTTTTATCTATTTAATAATCAACTCTGAATCTCCCATTATTGATATTCTTTTACCTCCTCAGTTTCTGATAATCTAGAGTCCTAAAATGAGGGCTTCTTACTCAGCCATATTGTTGGTGCATTTAAAATTCAGTCTGAAAGCATGGCCTTCTGCATGATTCTTTTCAATACTAGTTATCCAAACTCCTACTCCTGCTCCTAGTTTTTTTACTGAGCCATCAAAATCTAAATGCCATAAAGATTCATGAAAGATGTTGTCATTGTTTTTTGTTTTCCTTTTGTCCTCTAGTTCAGTTTTGATTTCATTATCAGTTTCAAAGTTACATAAGATGAAGGAATCTAGGTCAGTAGGTGTAGCATAAATTGGGTAATTTATTGATCTTGCTGCACTACTCGCCATATATTTCATCAACGTTTCCCTATAGAGTTTCTTTGGTTGACCAAAAACTGATATAGTAGCTTATGACATTTCCAATTGTAGAGATCCCTATAATTTTGATCCCCATGAGTGAGATAATAACATTCCATATTTGTGTGGGATATCAGCTACTACAATGTCCATGAGTATACTTTTACCAGGATATTGAACTAATGTAGCACAAATCTTTAATTAAACATAGGCATTCTACTTTGCTTGAATCAAAGGAAAATAAATCTTTGTAAGGCCTTGTGATGTCTAAATTCAGGGTTTCCATTATTGCTTTGGGCATTAAATATTGTGAAGCTCATGAATCTAACATTGCATTGTGTAAAATTTGTTCATGAACAGTTAAACTGATGTAAAATGGAGGAACTGCTCCATCTTGATGCTTTCCATTCACATCAGGACCAAAAATCAACTCTGGTTGATCATCATTCAAGTTTACAGAGTCTTCTCCATCATTCATGTTTAATGTTTCAGTGATTGTTGTTTTATACAAATCATGTTTTACAAATTATGTCAAAGGAATTGGTATTTTGAACTTTACAATTTCAGTTTGTATATTGAATGAAGGTTGTGATTTACTAATTTGAATTAACTCTTCCTTAGTAACTGTAGTTTGAGTGGGTTTATCTTGTATTTCTACAGTTATGTTTTCATTTTCTGTTTGAGTTTCTTGTGTTTTACTGCTCCTAGTTTTCATTTCAGGAGTAGCTTGAGAAGCAATAGATATTTTTTTCAGATTTTGAATTGTCAAAAGTTGTTTTTGCATTGGAAGCTTTTGGATCTGCTGATTTTGGATCAGCAGTGGATGTTTTGGATTCTAATTTTGTTTTTTTAGCAGAATTATTTGTTTTAAAAACATCAGATTTTTGTGAATCTTTTGTTGTTTGATCAACTTCATCTGTTATATTAACAATCTTGGGACTTGGTGAAATTTTGGGGCTGGAAACTTTGTGGGATGAATTAGAGTTTTTCTTATTTTCCCTAGGGAGAATTCGCAAAACTTTTGTTGTTGGGGCTTCTACTGTTTTTTTTTTCATTTTGTGTAGATTTCTTAGTAGAAGTTTCAGTGTTTTTCTTACTCCGAAGGTTATATTGCTTATGTACTTCATTTATAGCAAAATCATAACCTTGTTTGTAGTCAAATGATTCACCTGAATCTAATTGAAGTTGTTGCATTTCAAATAACTCTTGGTCTTCCTGAGTGAGAAAGATAGTGTTATCTTCATTTATATTCATTAGATTTATTGTATCTTCATCATCAACATTGTTTTGAGAAATTTCAGCATATTTCTCTTGAAATGGAGGTCTTATTGTCTGATCAGGGGCTGATTCTTTTGATTTTCCTGAATTTGTGTTTTTCCTAAAATTGGGATTTCTAATTTGTTGTTGATTATCCCATTGAGGTCTCCTTTCTATGTTGTCTAATCTTTCCATCATTCTCTCTAAAGTCTTACCTAACTGATCTATTTTTCCATCTGAACTAGATGTTTCTTCTTTTATGGTTACTCTCCTCTCATTCCTCAATCTATCTTTTTTAGCTAAAATATTTACTTCTACACTAACAGCATCTATTTTCATTCTTTCTAATGTTTCAGCATTTCTTTCCCTTAGTTGATAAGCCATGTCTGTGTCAAATCCTTCAGGGAATTTGAGTAGGACAGAATCAGGAGTGGGTTTGAGATTGGCTGGGATTGAGTTATAAACACTGTTGTATCTAGTGCAGTAGTCCTAGACTGTTTCATTAGGAGCTCTTCTCATGGCATCAAATTCTGATAATATTTGGAGTAGATTTTTCTTCTTTTCCCATTTATTCAAAAATACTCTATGAAAGACCGCTAAATCAGTTATACTACCAGGATTAAGACCTTTAAACCATTTTTTAACTTCCCATGTTAATGTTTGTGCAAAGAGTCTCATTTGTACATCAGAATCATCTATTTCATGAAGCTCAAAGTAATCTGTCATTTTATTAATATGTTGTTGGGAAGTGTACTGAGTAGTAGCATCAAATTGGGGTATCTTACATTGGTAATCCTGAGGCATGTCATGTAACTGTCCTGGAAGAACTAGGGGAGCATACCTAGTAGCCATAGCTTGAATTTTAGCTTGGCTTGAAGGTAGATTGGAAGTGCTTGGGGCTGAACTGGAAGTACTAACTGATGCAGTTAATGAAGTGACTGATGAAACTGGAATATAAGATGGTGAACTAGAAAAAGTGGTGGATGAACTAAAAGATAAAGTTAGAGTGCTAGAAAATGAAACTGGAATATATGAAGAACTACTTGGAAATGAGAATGATGAGTTTAAATTTGCAGAAGATAAACTAATGGATGAAACTGATAAGGAAAATATGGAAATGATGTAGTGGTATCTAAATGAGAAATAGAAGGCTTAGATGTGTATGCTAATAATTCAGCTAATTCAATAGCTTCATTTATTTCCTAAAGAATAGAGCATTTATCTCTTCAAGTTTATCATGATCTTTAAATATATTTGATTCAGAATATGTTGAAATATTTTTATGTTTTGTTTCAAGAAATGAAATAAAAACAGGGTCTATAACAGCACTTTTTAAGTTAGTTTCTAATTTGCTTCTAAACAAAGGATGTTCAAAATTTAGATCAAACTCTATGTCTTGCAAACTCACTAACTCTTTTGGAAATAAATTGGCTCTATCTAAGGAAACTTTTGCATCTAACTCTCCTACTTGTTTATTATTTTTTCCAATTCTGTCTGGATTGTCTACTATAATAGCAGGTTTAGGATCTGGGTTAAACCTGGTATAGTAAATTTTTCTAGAAGCCAGAATTACAGTTTTTTATAAAATGATACTCACAACTTTTTAAAACAGTATTAAAGGCAAAAGATAATGAAAAATATTTCCTTAACACCTATTTTAAGACCGAAGATTGGTTATTCCCCAGTGGAGTCACTAATATGTTATCACTCTAATAATTCTTAAGTTATGATATTTTGATTTAAAGTCAAAGAACATTAGAGGTAACCACAGACCAACTTTTAAACTCTAGGATCTAGCCTTCCTAGGGTTCAGAGAGGACTCTCTCTTTAAGATTTAACTTTGTTTTGATTATAAGATATTAGGCTAGTTATGATTGTGAAAATTGGTTTTGATTTGGTTTGGTTTGGTGGGAAAAATCACTTAATGAGATGGATAGTGGGAAATTTGTTTGTCCATTGGGCTAAGGAGTCAAAAGTCAAGCAGACAGAACTAGGATCAAGGTCAAAAAGTCAAATGTTTTTAGGGAAATATATATAAGTCTTTGAAGATCTTGGAAGGCTAATTTGGTGAAGTGGTTTGATCAGGATAAAGAGGAAGGAAGGATTCTTTGATCCAGATAAGGAAGGAGTAGACAGAGGTCATTCGAAAGAGTGAGCAATTAAGGGTTCCCTACTGTGGAAATCAACAGAAAACATAGAAATGATAAACAGTAAAGACAGAGTGCTTTTAACAAATCCTAAAATAATACTTCTGTTTCATCATTCAAATTTAGAATACATAATGGATGCATGAAAACATGAGAAGATAAACAATGAAAAGTAGAAAGTACTTCACTTCAATGGCTCATCACATGAATCCTGAACTATGATGCTAGATGATTTGATCAAGTTTGCTACTCGAACTTGCAACAAAAAGCCTTCAAGTACAGCAAAAATGACTATATAAATCTTCAGTAATTTATTCCACAATAATACTTCAAAAGATGAAGTATATATAAAAAAAGTGTTTACAAAATATCCTAGAATGCTTCTATGAATTATCTAGGGGAAAAAAATTATTTTTTACAACAAAATAGTGACAGTTGCTTAACAAATTAGCAAGATGTCCTATTTATCCAAATAAAATAGAAAACTATTTTGGAATGGGTGCAGCTAGTTGCCTTGTTGTCCTCTTTGCTGGCACAGATATTTCAAATCTGTTTTGAAATATTATATTCTTTATCTTATACTCTTTCATATTATACTCTTTAACTTTGATACTCTTTAACCTCTGTAAAAACTTCTTTACTGCTATAATAAATTCTATTTTGACTGTGAAAAAATCAGCCAACCGTTTTATCCTTTTATCTGCAATTTCACTTTTATAGTAAGTCAGTGAGTGTTTTCCAAGCTTCATCATTAGGAATTTGTATCTTTTTTAGCTTCCTAAAATTCTTATTTGCCTCAGTGTATCTAGCAAATGTTGGTTTTATGAAAAATAAGTGTTTTATCTCATGTTGCAGATAAAACAAGTCTTCAAAACTTCTGTGTAAGAACTTCCCTGTAGGAATACCTTGTCATTCTATCTTGTCCACCTGCTCTTTTGCATAATATCTGATTTTCTTGTTGTATTCCTCCTGTCACATGAGTTTATAATTAATGACCAGAATATTTCGCAAACCTCTTTACCTCAAATTTTCAAATTTAACCATAAACTTGGTTATGACTGTATTCATATTTTCACATTTCTCTTCAAGTTGTTTCATCAGATTCTTCTTTGAAATGACTTTCCTTATTTCAAGGATTGTCTCTGTCCTATCAGTGTCTTCTATTTCTTCTAAATCTTGCTTTTTTTTATCGTTGAAAAAACTTGACCAATTCTATGGCTTACTCAGGTTTATCACCTAGCTCATCTTTTTTTTTCTGAATCTCTACTTGTGTTGCCTTCAGTAATCCCTCTGCTCATATATTACCTGAATTGATGGCCAAACATCATTGATGGCTTCAATGATTTTACTCCATAACTGATTCTTTACATAAGAAATTGGCTCTTTCAAGGTCAAATCTTTTTGCAAATTATTCAATTCCACATTTAACCTGTTAGCCCTTTGTTCATGAGTTTTCGCATTGATTTGAGTTAGTTTCTTTGTATCTTCAAGATTTTCAATCACTTTCTTAAATTTGTTAATCTCATTTGTTTGAAGTGACATTTCTTCCATGGCTTTTACTAATTTAATAGCCTCATCAGAATGTTGAGCTGCTGCAGTAGAGGATTTTGTGGCTGAAGTGGTGGATGATGTCACTGGCACTGCAGTAGCTAGTGGTGCTTTTGGTGCCAACTCTTCTGCCATAGTTGAAGACACAACAGTAGTAACCATGGGAATTACTTTAGGAGTTTCCCGTGTTTTAGTAGTTTCTCTTTCATAGACAAGCTTGTCCATTTGGATTTCTATTTCTTTTATCTATCCCGCTAATTAAAAAATCAAGTTCATCATGTCATATTTCTAATTTTTCTCTTGTACTATTTCTTTGGCCTGTGGATGTTCAATTGGTGGAAGCTTGATTGGTTTCCTTAATGCTACAATATCAACATTATTTTTCTTCACTAACTCTTCTGTAGCTTTGACATTTGCAGGATCATATCCTACTTGGATAACCAACTCTTCTAAAGACTTAATACTAAGATCTTTAGCATACGAGGAAGCTTTTTCAACCTTCATTTGATATCTTGTGTTTATGATTGTATTTTGAAGCTTGTGGACACTCATAGCTTTGGTAGTTATGGTAGAATATAACATCTCTAAATTTTTCCTGTGAAATTCAATTTGATCTAGTGCATGAATACTTTCTGTTGGCACTTCAAGATTAACTTTCTTGTAGTCTACAACTATCTTGGGAGTCTTAAATGTTGGTTGAAGCATTGACATAACCAAATTTTTGTTTGAATAATCAAAAGCTGATAAAATTATGTTCCGAATGGCTAGTGTTTGCTTCAAATATTGAGAATAAATCTCATTTTTTATTTCTTCATTCTTTGTCTTAATATGCTTATATTTTTCCCTGATATCAAGATCTTTTGCTTCTGTTGTTTGTGAGGAGGATGCCTCCATACTTTGTCATTTCTCTATAACTTGAGTGTTTGAATTATCAAGATTTCCTCCATTTAAAATCTCTGTGAATTGTTCATTTGTAATGACTATAGCAGCATCTTTATTTGTTACTGGAACATCTGTGTCTTCTACTTCTATGGTCACTTTTCCTTTATCAACTGAATTGACTTTAGGCTTTTTATTGTATCTAAGTTTAAACCTTTTCTTAGTTGTTGTCTCAGAAGTGTATGTACCTTCTTCTCTGAGTATATTAGTATCTTTCTCTCCTTGATTTGTAATTTTCAAGGTGTGACTAGTGTCACCCTGTTTAACTGCATCTGCCAAGGTATTTTCTAGCCACTTAGTTTTATTGACATACTGTTCAATCTCTGGTTTTTTTCATGTATATAAGGTGTTAGTTTGCACTTAACCCTCATTTTTCTTAATATTCCTTGTGGATCATAGTTCCATGAGAAGCTCTCTTCAAATCTGTACTCAAGCAATTGTTGTGCTAATTCTTGTTCTGCATCTCTATGATTACAAATAAATGGTCCCACCTGATTGTTCAACTTAAATCAGGTCTTCTTTTTGGCTGCTAGGAAGTTGATAGAATCAGAATTTAAGATTTTCCTGATATACTCCAAGGCAAAAATTCTCATTGGCACATACTTAGGAATTTTATAGGGTAACAGGTTGGACCCAAAAAATCTGATTTCTATATTTTTTTTATATAAGTGCCAATCTTCAGTTCTAGTGTGCTCTGATAGCTGTAGAACTTTCTTCATTTCATCACTGATTCTTGGCTATTCTGTATTGGTCAATTTGTTTATCAATGGGTGAATAAAGTTTTCTGTAAAATCTTCATAAGTGGACTCTGTGGACTCTTTTCTGATCAAAGATGTCCAAAAGCTAACTGAAAGTGGATTTTCTTCTATATCAAGCTTCTGGAGGGTTATTGGAAACTTGTATGCTTGAAAATAAAAGAAAATATGGAAGAGAAAGGATGGATATCTAAATAATCCTTCAGTGGGAAATTTGACAAGCTGATCATGGATATTATCAGCTATGTATTTAGCATAATTGAAAATTACAGAGGGAGGTTGTCCTGGTGTAAAAGTAGATAGGAAACCTAGGATTGATTCATCAATATGCTCATCTGTAAAGTATCCTAGGATAAATGACAACATGGAAATGACATGCCTAGACCCTTCTAGAAATTTTGAAGTAGAATAAGGAGGGTTGCTTTGTGGAATTTCAACATGTAAAGGCATGAACACTTGAAAAATCTGAAACCTTTTGGGAAAATCAAGACCAATGTACAACTTTGTAAGTGCTTCTATTGACAAAGGCACTGCTTTGGGATCATGTTTGAGTTGTAACATCTGGTTTATGGACTCAACAATAATTGTAAATAGTACCTCTTTGTTTGCATTCATCATTTCTCTATGTTCAAGTGAATAATAGCTCTGACACAACCTAATAACCTTTGGGTATTGATGAGTGATTGGAACAACATATTTGGGTAGGTTTGATTACCAAATTTGGGCTTCTTCAACCTAATCTAAGGACTTTTCATAACTCCAACAATGGAGGTCTAACAAATTAAATTCAACAACTGGATTTGCTATTTTATAGTCCACATCTGCTAAAGGTGTGTGTTCAATGTCTACAATAGGAGGTTGTAGAGGATTTATAACGATTTCAGTCTTGGAGGACATAGCTGGATTGGGTTTTGACATTTTTTAGGCTTTCTGGATAACTGAAACACTATTTTTAGGCTTTATGGATTCTTGTGTAAGATTAAATGGTTTAATGGCGATTTTACTTTAACTAGGCTTTCTGGATAACTGAAACACTATTTTTAGGCTTTATGGATTCTTGTGTAAGATTAAATGGTTTACAAAAGTGTTTTTTTACTTTAACAGAGGTTCTTGGATGAAAAATAAGTACAACTTGGTTTTCTTTTGGATTTCAACCTTCAATTTTAGCTTTTCAACTATTCTTCAGACTTTTACAGGTTTATGAAATAAAAAAACAAGGGTTTCTTATACTTCTTTCAGTGAATATTGGGCTAAAATTGATTCAAATTGGGTGCAAAAGGGTTAGGGTTACTTGCAAATGATTTCTGGGAAAATTAGGAGTCTTATAAGGTCTGCAAATGATAAGTAAATTCAATTTTTCCTTTAAAACTATATGCAATATTGAAAACAAGGTTTTATCAAATTTTTGACAGGGAATTAGCTCTTTTCGGGCAACTACAAGCTTTCTTTGAAAAAACAGACTTTTACTGGGCTTAAATATTTCAGAAATGCCTTTTCGAATGATAGCAGGTTTGTTTTTATCGAAAAATACCTGTTTATGCAGGTATTGGTCTTTTAAATAGGTTCTTAGGTTTCAGAACAAGTTTCTTGGTATCTTTGAAGGTCTTTGGCATCAATCTGGGAGCTTTCTGCAATCTTTGATAGCAGATGTAGGGCCTTTTAGCTTTTCTCAGCATAAAATGGTGTACAGGGTCTTCTTTTCTCAGTCGAAATAAACGCACAAAAATAACGCAAAAAGGGCTTTACTGTATGTATTATGAAGGTTTATATAACATTTTTAGGTTTAATAAGCTTGCATTTAATGGCAAACATGTCGAAGACAGAGGGAGGTTTTGTTCTTCAAAGGCAGAAAACCAAGGGTGGTTATCACATGGGAATTGGGCGGTATATGGTTTTGGTTGGATCGAATGCGATCCAATAAGATTTGGCCGCGTGGAGGAGGGAGAAAGGTGGAAAACCACCCAATTCACATAGTTTTGAAATGGGTTATGGTCACACATTTTAAAATGCGATATTGCATGGTGATTGTCGGATCTAGGTGTTGATATGCGAACAACTTCGATTTAATGGGAAAGCTGCATGGTGGTAGGAGGTGGGGTTCAAGGTTTGTATTATGCGGCGGAGTAGATTTTCATATTAAAACCATAAGTTTTTATTATAAAATCAATACTTTATTATGGTTGGCGGGGCATATATTACATAGCGTATAAAACATTAACCAATGTTTCATAACCAATGGCACGAGATATATTATATGGTAAATAAAACCTTTATGTGTGTTTTAAAATCGTTGGGGTGGGATTAATATACAGGATATGTTTAAACCTATGGGGAAAAAGGGCAGGGTTTTTATTTAGCATGTGGGATAAATAAACCATAGGTTAAACTTTAAATAGTGGGTTTTGGGGATATTTATATAAAGGAATTAATAATATATACGGGAGGGGTATTTATATAAGGTTTTAATACTTTAGGCTAGAAATTAATATGAAATGAAAATGAAATGAATGAAAATACATAGAATTTTAAACTAAGTAAAGTGTAAATAGACATTTTTAGCTTAAAATTGTCCCATTTTGATTTTTACACATAAACTCAGGATAAAATGTATTTTGTGGGTTTTTGAGTGTTTTTTGAATGAAAATGAAATTAATCAAGGGGTTTTTTTACTTTTCTAAGAAAATATGTATTTTACTTAGGAAAAGGGTTTGTATTTCTTGGAAAAGGGTGAATATGCTGATGAAATGGGTTTTCATGTAGGGAATCCAATATTTTTAACCAATCAGTCACTAAGCCTTGGGTCTGGTCCCAACAGAAGTCAGAGAAATGCTCTGAGCCTCTTTGATTGAAGGTTTAGAATACTGGAGTATTGTGGGGGAGGGGAAATTAGTAATTTTTTCCTGATGATTCTTAATTACATGCCTTACACAATTGCTTTCTACCTACTCATATTTATTCTAACATTTTTTACTTCATTTGCATGGGTGCATTTAAGCTTGCAACCCTAAATCCATTTTTCTTTCAAAGCATAAATATATCTAAGTCTAATATTTTTTCATTCGAGGGCTCGGATTAAAATATTGAGCTCCTCATTTATTCTCTAACTATCTGTTTATTTGTCATGTTTAAATTGTTTTACATATCTTTATTCTCTATCTAAAACATGAAAATTTAAGATTAAGCTATTTAACTGATCATGGATTATGGCATTTTGGACAATTTGCACATAATCATTATTCTTGCAGTAAAAGTAAATAGTAGTGGCATTTTAACTTGCTCATTTTCAGGCATGGAAAATTTTAGGGGCTAATATTCGTAGGTGGGCTAATTTTCCATGATTTTTCCAAAAAAAAGATTCGCCAATTTCCATCTTTTATAAGAATGATTCGCCCAAATTTTACAATACAAAATTATTTTACCTTAATAATCACCAACGTTATATAAAGAGAATATATAAAATCATTATAAATTTCAATAATTTTACAAATACATGAAGAAATATTTTATAGTTTTCATATTAGGGATTAGTGAGATTCGCCAATGATTTGAAACTTCAAGATAATTTTCCATTGTTAAAATTTTCCCTGCTTTCAGGTCTTATTTTATCTCTTTTTCTTTTGGGGTCTATTCTTTTCTATGTCCTTTGATCTTTTTTTTTAAGGACTTTAACCCTCTTTTCAATTTTTTTATTATTTTCAAATATGAGAAAATAACTTGCAGAAAGCAGAAATCAAGGGATGTACATATTTACAAGACTATCAAAGTCAATTCAAAAATTATGAACCCTATTATTATAGGACCCTAACAGATTCAATCCAATCTTGTGATGTATTAAAACAAGATATTGAATCCTTCTACAATATTTGCGGAATACAAAACACGATCGCTCAATCACATGAAAGTAAGAGAAATAAGTAAATCAATCGCACAACACAAGATGTTTTTTGGGAAAGAAACTGCTCAAAACCCTGCTATCATATATTTTATAAAGTAAAGGAATCATGAAACAATACAATGCTTAATCTCTCATGAGATTCTCTAGCACTCTGTCAATTGTCTCTCGCTGATCTAGGCAAAATTGGACAAACACATAGCCAATTCTCAGCCTTCCTTCACCCTGCCTTGCTCATGCAATTCCTAAATAATTAGGCCCCTATAAAATAGGAAAATAAACCTTCCTTGATTACGCTATCCATCATGGCATCCTCATTACTTTATAATTGCACTGGGGAAATTCTGTAAAAATACAACTATTAGTTATGTTCCCTTTAACCTTTGTCTCAATTGGGTCTTCCTTAGAGCTGACATGCATACAAATATTAAGAGTGATTCATCAGTTATCTGATTGATCACTACTTGTGAATTAAATCTAATTTAATTCAATGGACCTCTCACTAATCCATCACCCAGTTAAAACTAGTTAAACTAATTTTAAATCAATTAATTGAGTTAACTGATTACACCTGCACCCCACTAGTGCATCAACTGCAACTGGACCCCCAAAATATTATAATCACTCTACATGCCTCATCTTATACCCTCAACTCGAATTTCTTGAGATAACTCAGTCATCATGACTTAATTAACTGATACAAGTTGCTATGAGATGAAATTATAATTTGTTGTCCAATTTATTTAAGGGAAAAATAAATTAGACACCCACATTCCTCACTAGTGTGTAACTGAAATTCCTAACTGAATTTCCTCACCAATGTGTGTGTACTTTTTTTCCTTTCTGGTTTCCAATTTCACTGTTTCTAGTTGCAAATTTCAACACTCCCTCTCAACAAGAAATGAATTCAATCTATCTCGATCTAGTACCTTTGGAATGTTCTGCATGGAACACTTCTCTAGTGTTGTTTGCACCTACAACTCAAGAAACTTAATAGCCTTCGAACAAATAAATCAGCAAATGCATCTATCAAAAAAGTCTTTTGACTACTGCTAGCTACTGCACCTATCTACTGGACTCTCTATGCTACTGCTGACATCTACATCTTTTCCCTATGCATTGTTGCCAACTATGATTTACGCTCGAGTATCCGACATATGTAACTTTGATTTATGTCTTCTTGAAATTTGATTGCATTAATTCAACCATTCCTTCTTGCTACTACTGTACTGTGGGCTCCTCATAGCCAGGTTCGATCCATGAGACACACCATCTCAATGGACCATGCCCAAATTTCTTCTTGGGATTATATCTGCACATTGCCCCACCTATCACCTAGAGGTATAGCTACATGTACTCCCTCTACCCATCTGGCTCGAAATTCCCCCCTCCTGAAGGTATCTACTTGAGTGGAATATTACACTTAGTCTCCACTCTACTTCTCCAATTGTGGCTTCTCCACAACCTTCTGAGACTGCTTCTGAGGGTGCATGTTGAGAGATAATTTCTCCCTCTCAACCACCAAGTCATTAACCACTGCTTTTCTCCTCAAAGCTTTGCATGCATCCTCGAACTCGAGAGCATACATGTTCTTGACTCTTACATTGATCTGTTTCACCTGTCCCGTGGTTATGGTTTAAGGAAAACCTTTCCTTTTCTAAACATCACATCATAACCACAGTCTTTCAATATCGCTACAGAGACACGATTCTTCCTTAGGCTTGGAACATACAAAACATCTGCCAGTTTGAGAGGGGAGACATACTCCCTATGAAAGGTAACTATACCTATGACGGTCACGTATACCTCTCGTCATCTCCAAACTCTATGTTCTGCTAGAGATTCTTCTCCTCCAAGTCATTGAAGATACTCTATTCCTCGTCATATGGAATGAGACATTGATTTCTAGATACCACATGCATCCCATTAAAATGCTGGCCATGCATGTAATGAGAGTAAAATCAAGCTTGAATTGTGAAGCTATCACTTCACCTGCTGCAACTGCAGGCTCCTTCTTGCTTGCCTTCTTCTATGGACAATTTGAGGCATAGTGCCCATGCTCGTGATAGTGAAAAAAACACTTGATCTTGGACAAGTCTCTCTTTCCCTCTTCGCCTTGGGACTTATTTCCCTTGGATTTATTTCCTTTTTAGACTAATGCACAATATTATTCTTTTTTGGTGTTGTAGGTCCCGTATCTGGTGCTTCGTATTATCTCTTCTATTACCAAGTCGGACCACAAACACTCCCAGTCTGGTAACTTCCCCCTCCCATTCATAGATTCTTGGTAACTATGCTAGCTTTTGGGAAGGCCTAGAAGTGCCAGGCTCACCAAATCATCCTGGGCTATTATCACACCAACACTTCCAAGCTCATCTTGACATTGAGTGAACTTCGCCAAGTATGTTGGTACTGTCTCACCCTCCATCTTGATCTTTCTGAGTGTTTCCTTCAACACCAACTTCCTGTGGTCACTGCTATTTTGAAATAGATCTGTCAAGGCCTTCCACATAGCATATGGAGTCACCTTCTGATGGAGACTCAAGAAAATATGATCTCGAACTCCCTCTAACATGATCCTTCTTACATTTTCTACCTTCTTTTGCCTGAATTGTAGTGTGAGGTAAAACTCACAATTTATTTCTTTCTGCCAAGGAAATTCTTTGTTGGGTGAGCTAGATTATGGCACCCTAGATTTAGTACTCAGATTACTTCTGCTTAATAATATAAAACCTTAGAATTGATGCATCGACTTTCCCGCATTGGGTTTTTCCGGGGACGTTTGTTCGAAAATAAGTATGTCCTTTATCTGGATGTTTCATTTATTTTTTAGTACTTGAACTATATAATTTTTTAGGTTGCAATGTATTTAAATTAACATCTTCTTGATGTATTCAGAAAATAACTTGTTAAATTAATGAAAACAAGTAGGTAATGTAAATCAGATTTCTGCAGTAGGATTTATGTAATTTAGATTCAGAAATTTTTACATGGTATCAAAGTTGTTGCAAATCAAGTAGAGCTGAAGCCATCAACAAAAGGAAAAAGAAAAAATTTCTACAGGAAGGCAGTTGTCCCAAGTGACAATGCTGAACCAGAAAGAGGTAGAGGAAGGGTGACACAATCACCAAAGGGGATCACGCAGAGCCCGTGTCAACCAGCTAGGGTGACGTTGTAGCTGCAGGAGGAAACAAAGTGCTTGTTGGGAAAACATAGGGGTTTTGAGCATCATTTTTTTCCGATTGTAGTGGCTGGATGAGAAGTTTGATTTTCTTATGGATTTGCTAGTGGGGCATTGTTTCTGTTGGTGAAGAATAGTGTCTAGTGGGGTAGCGGCGAAGTAGAGGGAAGTAATTTATTAGAAGACTTCTTGCCAATAAGTCTAGATCCAATGCTAATCAACATCAAAAAGACATCGGAGGGGAGTGTTTCGACATCAATTGGTAGAAGTATTTCTGTGAAGGAAATCAAGATTCAGAGGGAGATTGTTACTTAGAGGGTTTCTAGTGCCAAAGAAACCCAGATATGAGTTTCACTGGGCAACACCAAAAGAGGGACAAAAAACTAGTTTAACATTTTTCTTGTTGAGAAGAGATGGTTGCACATAGACTGAGGGATCAAGATAGGTTAGGTGGAGCATCCAACTTTGTCACTTGGAAGGCCAGGATCCTGGCATTTTTGGATGAGCATTGCATCAAGGATCATGTCTTGAATGCAGTTGCATTCCCTATTGATTCTGATCCTCTGAAGAAGTACGAGGAGGCTCAAGTGAAGGAAAAACACTCGATCATGGGCAAAGTCAAGGATCATGTGATCGCACATATTTTTGAGAAGAACACACCAAGGGAAATGTGGACTTCCTTGACCACTTTGTATCAAGGAACTTCCATTCAGTGGAAGATATTACTTGAGAATCAACTCAGATTATTCCATATGCAGAAAGGAGAAGACATTGACACCTTCCTTATCAGATTGAAAGTGATCCGAGACTAGCTAGTTTCCCTAGGGGCTACAACATATGGGGTTCTGTTGTGGTACTCAACAACCCCCCATTTTCCTTAGAATCCTTGTAAATAATAATGGGGACCCTTTAAATTTTTAGGATACTGTCCTTTTGTTTAAATAAATTAGGTTTTTTTTCTCTTATCTTTCCTAATAAAACAAGAAAATTAAAGGAGAAAAAACACTTTTCTATAATAAACAAAGTCTTATGAAAATATTGGAAATCAAAGAAAAACACCAAAAGGGACAATCATATTAAAAAACACATGTGAATGTTGGGAATAGATGGAAATGTGATAAAAGAGAATCACCGAAATGCGAAATTCCGAATTGCCAAAGCTCCGATCTGTTGAAATGTTGATGCTCCAAAGAGATGAAATGCAGATACGCCAAAAGGCCAAAGTTTCATCAATTAACAAAGTGTTGATATCATGATATATCGCGTTCCTTCAAGTGACATATCCCGATATCACATTCTGTCATCATCATGCTATTTCACTATTTGCATATCGCATCATCACAAAGCAGGTCACAACGCCTGACATCAAAAGGCCAATAAGTGATACTCCGAAAGAACGCCAACTGTCAAAATCATGTGAAAAAACGTTTAAAAATTAAATGACCACCTTATGTGTTTCTAATATTGAAGTTTAAAATGGCTTGTAATGATTTTAAGTTAATAGAAAGGGATTTTCCATAAGGCCCACATTGAATTGATATGACTCCTGCATATTTCGAGTGATTTTCTACTTATCTCGTTTTGTTTCTTGGCAGGTAAATCCTAACAAAGAGTAGCATAAATATATGATCAGGTTAATCAAAGCACATAGAAATTCCCCAATTCAACAAGAATCAATCTTTCCACCTGAAGAAACTCAATAAATGGCTCCTCTGTTTACAAATACTATATGCACCCAAGATGCACGTTCCTCTAGTTGGGAAGCACTCTATGAGTTATTCAAAGATGAAAGTCCAAAAATAACTGAGAACCAAGGAGATACTGCTGATGAGTCTCCACCAAGAGATATGGATGTATGGAGAGGTGTAGCTAATTCATTTCTTCATAGAATTTTCACTCATTTGAAAATTTTCACATACACAGACATGGTGAGATGGGTTGTGGACCATGTAGACATTATGAACATACTATTTATCACTTCAAAAAAGGTATTAATTGGTTCATTCAAGCCAGGAGACCTAATCAGAATGTACCAGTTACCACTACCCCAAAATAATTATTGTACAAAGTTTGTGCAGAGATTCATGCACGAAAATCCGAACCCTACAGAAATTATCAAAGAATGGAGAAAAGACCCAAATAAACACACGTGAGAGGAAATGGATATGTATTATCTAGCTTCTCTTGTTGGCCCTTTCTCCCACATTGCTGCTATGTTTTTTCGTCTTTATGTTTATCCAAATACTCAAATTTTTAATGAAGAATGGGTACTTTTAATTGAGGCTACCTTTGATGGCTATATTATGGACTATGCAACGATTTTGGAAAATAATTTGGGAACTCAAATTCATAATTATATGCAAAAGTGTAATGTAGTGGAAATGACATATCCTACCTTTTTCATGAGTGCCTACATTATGGATACAATATGCTTTTCCTATGACTTTCCATCCTTGGGATGGAAATCGACTATTCAGTACACCACCCCTATTCATGTTTACTTTGACATTATATGGGAATCTAAGTACCATTCCAATTTCTATATGATTTGTCATGAAGTGATGTTTCCCATCCATCAAGAATTCTTCGGTAATAAAGCCCCGATACTTACTGCTGAAGCCAATAGAGAGCTGAGGCCAATAAGAAAATGGTTTGGAGAAGAAAACTTTACTTATGTTCAACTTTTCATTAGCCTATCCCATCCCCATGTGTTTCTGCTATTTTTTCCAGATAAGTTGTTGGCCAAATAAATTTCTTATCAGAAAGTTGGACAAGGCCTAACCAAAGTCCTCAAAGATGCAAAGAAAATCGTCTGGTGGTGTTTCCATATTCCTTGTGGCACACATACTTTATAAAATTTCAAGCATTCTTTGCTTGAAATTGGGAAATTAAAAGTTTGTTGTTTTCCAGTGGTACCAAACCGTCAATTTTAACCTAGTGGAGTTGCTAAATATGCTACCGTTTAAGTAAAACTTAGGCAGTTTTAAAACGAGCCTGACAAATTTGATGATTTATTTGAAATGGTTCCAGAATATTCTATGGTAGAAATATTTTTCGCTGATATATTGACTCCTGATGAATTTAATAATTTTAAGCAATATCGTCAAAAAAGAATAGCTCATCTACTAGAATTTCTGGTACAACATTCCAGTCAGAACTCAAAGAATGCAGAAGCATCCACATCTTCTTCCCAAGTTCCAAGTGCTCAAAATATAGAAACAACTACTATAGTTGTTTAGCCATAAAATAAATTTAAGGATGAGCAACAAATCAACAAGGTTTGGGAAGAATTCATAAATGTTTTAATGGATGAGGAAATACATGTTGCAAATGGTTCCAACCATGAAGGCAAAAAATCAGTTGTGGTCAACACAGAACCAATTTAAGTTATTATAGATCCAACAGTGATTAGTACAAGACCAATTACAAAACTACCATAACCAACATAGAAGCTGCACAAGTTCTAGCAAATACAGGGAAACCTCATCTACTGTAGAGGTTACCCAAAATACTGTTAATACTGAAATAATTGTAGAGAATACCAACACAGAAATGAAAATGATTCTCATGTAGCAGAAGACATAAAAGTAATTCCTGTTTTTCACACTACAAAGATAGTTCTTAAGATTGAGGAAATTCCACCATTGGACATTTTCTATAGTCCAAAACACAAGGTAGTCGTGAGCAAGTCTAGGAAGAAAATAAAATTGGAACAAACTCAAGTTTTGGTTCCTAATGAGACTTCAGTTCAAGTTATTTGGAAAGGAGCCTAATCTGCCTCGGAGGAGATTCTAAATCAACTATCTCAATTCGCAGGAGCCTATGCTAATGTAACCATGGATAAAGCCGTTGAGATACAACTGTTAATAAAAGAAAAATATCAAAGAATTTCTCAGCTGGAGAAAATTTTCCAGGAAGAGAAGCATGCAATAGAGAAACAATGGAAATTGAATCTTTCCGAGTTGCAAATGAATTCTGATAATTTGAAAGTGCAATTTGAAGAATAAGTCAAAGATAAAGATAAACATATACAACAATTACAACAAAGAGTTGATCAGTTGAAGGATAATCTTGAAATAAATGAAGTCCAAAAAGAAGCATTATAATTGGATGGAAATTGAATCTTGCCGAGTTGAAAAAGAATTTCGATATTGTAAAACTGCAATTTGAAGTAGAAGCCAAAGATAAAGATCAACATATACAATAATTACATCAAAGAGTTGATAAGTTGAAGGATAATCCTGAAATAAATTAAGTTCGAAAAGAAGCATCAAAATTGGATATTATCTTGAAAAGCAACAATATATTTTCTGTCACAAGTTATCTTTAATTCATGAGTTATCAAAAACCAGTACTTCTTTAGTCAATAAATTGTCTGAGCTAAGGAAATTTTATGAAGAGATTGATGAAAAAATATCTGACTTCATAGATTGGAAGGATAGCACAAAAGGAAGATCAACCAATCCTCCCAGAATTGAAGACTCACAAAAGGATATTGTGTTTGGTGATTGGGACATAAAAATGAAAAGTGCAGAAATGGCTATTATCAGAACCAGGAATCTTGCCTCAAACCTCACTAAATACATCACCGATACTCTAATACAAGTTAATATGATACAAGAATTCCCAAAAGACACCTTGCCAGATGTCATAAGCTTGAAACAATCTTGGCAAGAAGCATCTAGAAAGAAAATTGAAGATATTCAAAGTTTATCTAAAGCAAATTTGTAAAGTTATCAACAGTTCCTAGTAAAACCACACAGTCAATGGTTCACGTTGAGGTGTCTCACAAATGTAGCAACTCAACTTCCTCCAATGCTTAACGATGCAATATTCACGGGACAAATGTGCATGCATCCAATGCATCCTCTCCAGCTGAAGCCGATGACAGATATTTGGAATCTCAAAGAACAAATGAAGAATGGATCTGGGAAACAATCATGAATATTGTTGCAATTGATTACTATTTTGTTGTCCTTTATCTTAGTTTAAAGTTGTTCGAGGCTTTCTAGAAACTTCATTTACAAGTTTAATATTTTTGTAATATTAATAGACTATTTAAACCCCTTTCATGCATCTAAAAAGGTGTCCAAAATTTTGAGAACATAGCTTTGAACTTGCACTATTGTTTGATCAGAATTTATCTAATTGAAAGTTGAGCCTGAAAGTTGTATTTTCATATACAGAGCACTGATGCATCATGTACTATTATATTTTTATTATTTCTTTGTGTTATTGAATTTGATAGTTATGTTATTTTGATGTTTTTCCATTGTATTGATATGAAGTATTGAATTATTTGTGATTATATATGAAACAACGAAGTCTTTTATGTGATTGATTTTTAATCAACTAAATTAATTAATTTAGTTTCTTATGCATGCTTTCTTTTCACTAAAGTATGAAATGATCTATATTGTATGTACTTTGGGAAATATTTCTATTAGATCACATTAAAAGAAGTTTTATCCTGTGAAATAGTTAGAATAAGTTTTAGTTTTGTCATTAGCTTTAAAATCATTCTATCACTTTGATTTCATTTCTCTTGTTATTATTAAATCTCTTTAAAACATGAAACTAGTCCCTTTATCCCTAGTTGGACCCACCAATTTCAATGGAAAATGAGTTTCTTTAAGCTCCAGACCGGGTGGTATTCCTCGATGTTGAGGCAGTCAATATCCAGACTTCAAAATTTTTGGCGCTAGAAGGAGGGACCCCGAATATGAATCAAAAAAATGTGTGATCAAAATGGCCATCCAAAGAGTCATTCGCCCTCAAAATATCCTCCTACTTCTAGGTCTAACTCGAAATCTCCCACTCCTAGACTAGAAGTAAGAACAACTGTAAAGTATCCTAGTATTGGCTCTAAGACAGTTGATAAGCCTTCTTTACAAGAACCACCAAAAGTTCAGATTTTGATTGAGAAATTAGAAGGAATTTCTGTTTCTCAAGAAGAGAGTCAGAGAGACTCAATGTTGTGAGTTATCTAAAGGAATCATATTGTCTTCTTTTACACCATCTCGGATTTTGACTCGATTTGAAAGTGAGAAGCTTGGAATTACTCCTTTTGAGTTCCCTTTGCCTCCTGATAGGAGAAAGACTCAGAAATCCATAGCTCAGTCCTCCACTAGTGATATTTTATCTTCATCACCTCCACAAACACCTTTATTTCATTCCACTTCTTCCACTTCTCCTCATCCGACCACTTCATTCATTCCCATCACTCATTCTTAAATCAACAAGTGCTAGTACAAGTAATATTAGCAGAGGGGCTACTTCCTCCACACAGTCAGCCTCTTCTACTAAAACAACCTCTTCTAGTCACATTACCATAATGGCTAATAGACCATGGACCAATCGAGGTGCTGTCAACATGCCTGCACCACTTCATCCTTTGCCCAAGTATCCAAAGATATGGTTACAAAATTTTAATCTAGATGAAGGAACCCAGGCAAAAGAAAACCTGCATAATTTTATGCTAGCCATTAATCTTAAAGAGGTGTCAGAAGAAGATTGTGTATGTAGATTGTTTCCATATACATTTTTAGGATCATCAGGATCCTGGTAATTTTCTTTACCATCAAGTTCTATTAATAATTGGAATATGTTTCAAGAGAAATTTATGACAAAGTTTGGAGATGATCACACAACTGTGACATTGATCAACGATCTTTCCAACTTGAAAGCAAATTCAAATGAAAGAATCAAATATTTTAATTCTATATTCAATAAATTGCTTAACAAATTCTGCAAGCTTCTCAACTTGGTGTTGATGTTCAGTTAGAATGGTATATTTCCACATTACCCTCAAACATTTCCATATTCGTAGATAGAGCTAATAAGAGCACTCTGACTGATAACATGAAAGAAGCTATATTTGTCGAAAAAAGGATTTTAGGCTTATAAAAAAAGAGCATTCTAGAAGAAATAAAATCTAAAAAAGTAACTTTCAAAGAAGAAATTAAAAAGAAGCCATCAAAAGACCCTTTCAATTTAGAAGGACTACAAAAAGTTCTTAAAAAAATGTCAAATGAAATGGTCAAGATCAAAAATTAGGTTTCAAATTCACCTCAAAAGACTTTTAGATATTTTATGAAAACACTACCTTCATCCTCTCAACCACCTAATGTTATATCCAATGCAAAATGATATCAAGAAGAAGATGAAGAGCAATCTTTGTCCGCAGAAGAATCAGAAGGAGAAGAAGAATTAGTCGAAGCACATGGTTTATCGGATTTTATTCTCACTACATTTGGAAACGTAGAAGAGAAAGAAGTGTTAATAGTCGAAACTAGGTGCAAAAGGTTAATAATTCACCATCATTAAATTTAAAGCAGAAATCAGTCACTCCTATTAACAAAGATAAAATTGCCTTGAATAACTCTTATCCTAAGTCTCTTGTCTCTCCTTCCAAATCACCTGAGTCTTCCAGATCCCATTCTAATTTTCCTTCTACATCCAAAACTCTTGTCATTTTGGATAAGGACAAAATATAACATCATCGAAGATATGAAAAAAGTGAAAGCCAGTATCTCCATGTAGGAGTTAAGTAAGCTTAAGAAACAACAAAAGTTTTTTCTTAAAGAATAAAATGTTGTTCTTATGTCTCTTTTTCCAATAACAAAAGCTGCATTAGGAAAAGGAAAGCCTCCAAGAGATAACACTGAAAAAATTGATGCCTCAGATGCAATTCTAATTGGAGATTGATCCAATTCTCATTCTCCTCCTTTCTTATTAACCTTTGAGATTTTTAACAAGAATGACCACAATTGCCTAATAGACTCAGGAGCTTCTTCGAACATAATGCCATATTTTGTATATCTCAAATTGAACATAACTCCTGAAAAGTCTGTTGTGCATATTGTGCAATTAGATAGATCCAAGGTTAAAGTATTAGGAGAGTTAAACTCAGTCTTAATAAGACTATCCTCAAATCCAAAGGTTTATCAGATAATCGATATCTTAATCACTGATATACCTGAATTTTACAGTCTTATTTCAATTATAGATTAGTCTAAGAAGTTACATAGGTATTTTGCAACATATTGGTCACATATTTGGCTTCCTTATAATAGTAAACCAAATCAAATTCGAGTATATAGAGAAAAAAACATGAAACACACGGTTACCGATTTGGATGAAGAAAATGAACCTGTGGTTTTCACAAATAACATTCTTGGCAATTACTCTTCGAGATCCTTTTTTGGAAGTTTTACAACAAAAGAATCACCCTTTTTAGAAAAAAAATTTTGTTCACAAATTGAAAATTATTCTCAAACATATTTTTCTAAATGTATTAATATTGTAGGTACTATTGTAGATAAATCTGAATCTTTATTTTGGACACTTTATTTTTATGGTTCTAAATCTAGTGAAGGTATAGGAGCAGGATGTGTATTGATCATCCCAACTGGTGAAAATACCATGCTCGCATGTAGGTTGGAATTTGAATGTACTAACAATATTGCATAATATGAAGCGTTAGTACAGGGATTACACAAGGCAATAAATCTTGGTGTTAAATATCTTCAAATATTTGGTGATTCAGAAATCGTGATAAAACAAGTTATAAATAACATTCATTGTGTATCAAATCACTCGAAACATTATCAATCCCTAATTCAAAGTCTTACTTCACATTTTTTAGCATGCAATATTTCTCCAATACCAAGAAATAAAAATGTCAGCGCTGATCTTTTAGCGAATGTCACATCCAGGTTAATTCCACCGAATTTTTTAGTCCAGATCGATTTTCTATAGAGTTTATTTTTTTCCCATCGATTCCCTATAATATTACAAATATGCGAGTAATCAACGATGATGGAGATATCTTAGATTTTTTAACATTTGAATAATCTTATCTTGATCAAGTAATTGATGAAGATGAACACAATACTCAAATGAACAATTTCAATGAAAAAATGCTTTGCCAAAACCCGTATTTAAACTTGAAGATCTATATGATTTGAAGGACAGATTTAAAAAGGTCAATAACTGCAAACTTCAAAGTTCTACTTTAAGGTTTGAATTAATTAACCTAGGATATGAAGGAAAACCTCAAAATATCAACTTAGGACTTGGCCTTTCATCTGAAGAAAGAAATGCATTTATTCATTTGTTAAAAAGATACAAATATGTAAGTGCATGGAATTATCAAGATCTCAAAACATATGATGCTTCCATCATCCAAAACACTATCCCAATGGTACCAAAAGTCAAACCAATTAGAGAAAACTTAGAAATTTGAATTTGGAAACCAAAATTAAAAGTGAGTTGAATAAGATTTTAAAAGCCAAAATCATATTTCTATTTAGAAATTCAAAATGGGTTTCTAATATTGTGCCAGTTAGGAAAAAGAACATTGGTATCTGCATTTGTATTGATTTCAGAAAATTGAATAAGGCATTTCAAAAAGATAATTTTCCTCTCCCATCAATGGAACAAGTTTTACAATCAGTGATTGGTTTTGAACTAATGTTTTTCTTGGACGGATTTTCAGGATACAATAAGATCTTAGTTCATCCGAAGGACCGATTAAAAACTACGTTTAGAACAAACTGGGGAACATACACATATCAAAAAATGTTGTTTGGATTAATGAATGCAGGAGCTATATTCTAGAGAGCAATGAATATTTCTTTCAAAGGGTTGATCAACAAAATTGTTGTGGTATATTTGGATGATATTACCATATATTCAAAAAAGAGAAATAATCATTTGCATGATTTAAAACAGATCTTCGAAAGATGCAAAAATATGGAATTTATCTTAACCCTAAGAAATAACTTTTTGCTCTTAGTGAAGGTAAACTCCTGGGTTTTATTGTTTCAAAACATGGAATTTGTATTGATCTTGAAAGAATTAAAACAATTTCAAAAATCTCATTGCCACATACTAAAAAATCAATGCAATATTTTCTAGGTCAAATTAATTTTGTGAAAAGATTCATCCCTGAATTTTCACACATTGTTCAACCTCTACAAAAAATGATCAAGAAAAAATCATTGTTCAAATGGGGAGATGATGAAAGAGAAGCATTTAAAACCATTAAACAAGCCATAATTAATGCTCCTTCTCTATCGACTCCCAATTTTTTTTAATTCATTTATTTTATACACTTTTTCCTCTGATCTATCTTACGCAGCAGTTTTAACCTAATCCAATGAACATAAAATTGAAGCTCCAATTTATTTTTTCAGATCAAATTTTCAAGGAGCTTAATTAAATTATATAGGAGCAGAAAATAAAGCCTTCGTAGTTTACAAAGCTGTTAAATATTTTAGACCTTTTCTTTTGAAAACTCATGTTAAAGTTGTTGTTTCTTTCTTAATAGTCGAAATTTTTTTGATTCAAAAGGCTTTAGGAGAAAAGAGGGTTAATTGGGTCATAGCATTGCAAGAATATGATCTAGAGATCAAACCCACTAAGATTGTAAAAGGCCAAGGTTTTTTCAGGTTAGTCATAGGAATGAATGATGCATCATTTGACGAAGTAACATGTAACATTAAACAAGTCACAGAGGTATTTACTATTGATACTAACCCTCAATACGCCGATTTAATCTATTACTTAAAAAATGGTTATGCTCCACTTGAGCTTGAATTTAAGAAAAAGAGAGCCTTAAGATTGAAAGCCAATTAGTATCAGTTTGTTAATGATGTATTATTTAGAAAAAAATATGATTATTTTATATTGAGATGTTTGGAGAAATATGAAGGAGAAAACATTCTATAGGAAGTTCATGATGGTCCAATAGGTGGACATTACAGTGGAGGCTACTGCTCACAATATTTTTCATGTTGGATATTACTGGTCGACCTTAATTAAAGATGCACATATGTATGTCTGAAAATGAAAAATTTTCCAAACTGCTTCAGGGAGACAAAGGAAACCATCTATGTTATTGCAGCTCGTCAATATCGAACAACCTTTCGAGCAATGGGGACTTGATATAATAGGTGAGATTGTTCGTCACTCCTCCAAGAAACATAAATATATTTTGACTGCAACAGGTTATTTTATGAAATTGGTAGAGGCAACATCATTGAAGGTAGCCAATTCTAAGAGCATCATTGAATTCATTGATCATTTTATCATTACCAGGTTTGGTGTTCCTAATGCTCTTATTTTTTACAGTGCTTCTTATTTTTATGGAAATACTTTGACTAAATTTTCTTTAACGAGAGGATTTAAATTGAAGTATTCCAAAAATTATTATCCACAAGGAAATGGTTTTGCGGAATCAACTAATAAAAATATTATAAGGATTATCAAACGAACCATTGACCAAAATTAAAAAATCTGGCACACAAATTTAACATTTGCTTTATGGGCAGATAGGATAATTAAGAAAGATTCAATAAGAACATCACCTTTTCATCTGGTATATGGAAAAAAATCTATTCTACCTTTAAATATAGTTATCCTTGTCGTAACCCTAGTTCAATTTATTAATGAAGAACCTTCTTCTGCTTTAAAATTACGAATATCTCAAATAATTATGCTGGAAGAAGAAAGAAATAAATCCAAGTTAGTTCATTCTCATCATCAAGAATTGGTCAAAACTTCATTTAATATTAATTCAATTGAAGAAAAATATTTTGAAATCGGAGATTTGGTTTTGAAATGGGACAAAGTGCATGAGGACAAAGGAAAACCTACAAAATTTCAAAAACTCTAGCATGGTCCCTTTCAAATTTTTGAGAAGGTAGGTCCATCGACTTTTATATTGCAAGGTTTACAAGGGAAGAAGGAAACTCTTCTTGTCAATGGACTTATACTCAAAAAGTTTTTTTTCTTAAAAGGAACAAAAGTTCTCTTGTTCAATATGTAAATATTTTTTTTCAAATAAATTATGTTATAATGTATTACACCTTTGGATAACACATTGCGAGTTTTTTTTTCTGTATCATGAAAATGTTAGTTTTAAAGAAATAATGAAGAAAGAAAAAATATAAATTGAAATCTAAATACTCAAATCATTTTAGAAAACTTTGAATTAGCATAGCCATTTAAAATGAAGAGATCCTTCAGATTTGTAAGTAATTTGAGAATCCAAATTGTTATGACTAAGATTGGAAAAGTTATCGCTATAAAATCAAAAAATATTATGAATTTTTAGCATCCTTTACTTCAATGGTCATCCAAAACTCATAATGAGTAGATATAACCTCCTCGTTCATTTATTTTAAATTTTTCAGTGTGTAATTCAAAAATATATAAAACTATAAAGTTAAGAGGTCTCATCACGAGCCTACTTACCATGATCATAGGAAACTAATAAACTTGACTTTATCATTATTGGCAACCACATCAAGATATTGGATCATATTCAAAATACCATGAGGCAATAGATATCATTACGAGTCGACTTGTTCGAATTTATTACAACTTGTGAATGTCATTATCTTTTTTTGGCCACCAAACCAGGATAATGACTTTAAAGTAAATAAAAATAGAATAAAAGATAAAATTCATTACCTTTGAAATTTTTTAATTTAGTATGAATAGGATATTGGTTCACTTTTGTTAGTAATCTTGTCGAGGCTATAAATTCCTACTAGCAGCAGAGGCTCTACTAATGACTAACAAGTTTATCCAATATGCTAAGCTTCAAATGATTTTTACTTTAACTTTTCAACCTATCAAATCCTCATTCATTCAAAAGAAATTTTCATCTATAACAAACCTGGAAAAACCTCTTTTAATAAAATACATTATCTTATTTCAAGATTTATCTATATCAATTTGGATTTCAATCATTTATAACTTTCTGAAAATTTTCTTAAAAAATTAACACTTTATATAACAGAGATTAACTGATTCGACCAGTGTGTCGCCAATTTTTGTGGTACTCAAGAACACCCCATTCTCCTTAGAAGTCTTAGAAGGAATAATGGGGACCCTTTAAAATTTTTAGGACAAAGTCCTTTTGTTTAAATAAGTTAGTTTATTTTCTCTTATAATTCCAAATAAAGCAAGAAAATTAAAGGAGAAAAAAACACTTTTCTATAATAAACAAAGTCTTATGAAAGCATCAAAAATCAAAGGAAAACATCAAAATGGAAAATCATATTAAAAAACACACGTGAGTGTTGGGAATAGATGGAAACACACTAAAAGCGAATTGTCGAAATGCAAAATTCCAAATTGTTGAAGCTCCGATATGTCAAAATTTCGATGCTCCAAAGAGCTGAAATGCAGATATGATGAAACACCGATGTTCTGTGAATTAGAAAAGCACCGATATCATGTTACGTCAAATGACATATCCCAATATCGAATTTTGTCATCATCACGCTATTTGGTTATTTCGCATATCACATCATGACAAAGCATGTCACAACGCCCAATATCAAAAGTCCAATTTGCGAAACTCTGAAACAACACCAACTGTCAGCATCACATGAAAAAAATTTTAAAATTTAAATGGCCACCTTATGTGTTTCTAATCTCGAAGTTTCAAACGACTTGTAATGATTTTATGTTAATACAAAGGGAATTTCCATAAGGTCTGCATTGAATTGATATGACTCATGCATATTTCAAGTGATTTCATGCTTATCTGAGTTTGTTTCTTGACAGGTAAATCCTAATAAAGAGCATCATAAATATATGACCAAGTTAATCAAAATATGGATAAAGTTTACAATTAAGCAAGAATTAGTATTTCCACCTAAGGAAACTCAAGAAATGACTCCTCTTTTTACATATACTACATGCACCCAAGATGCAGGTTACTCTAGTTGGGAAACACTCTATAAGTTATTCGAAGATGAAAGTCCCAAAATAACTAAGAACCAAGAAACTACTACTGATGAGTCTCCGCCAAGAGATATTTATGCATGGAGCGATGTAGCTAATTCATGTATTCATATAATTTTCGCTCGTTCGAAAATTCTCCCATACATAGACATGGTGAGATGGGTTGTGGACCATGTAGACATTACAGACAAGCTATTTATCACTTCAAAAAAGGCAATAATTGGTTCATTCAAGCCAGAAGAGCTAAGGAGAATGTACCAATTATCACAACCCTAAAAGTAGTACAATAGACAGTTCGTCTAGAGATTCATGCATGAAAATATGAACCCTATGGAACTTATCAAAGAATTGAGAAAATACCCAAATAAACACAAGTAAGAGGATAAGGGTATCTATTCGTTGGCTTCTCTTGTTGGCCCTTTATCCCACATTGATGCTATGTTTTTTCATCTTTATGGTTATCCAAAAACTTAAACATTTTATGAAGAATGGGTACCTTTGATTGAGGTTGCCTCTCATGGTTATATTATGGAATAGGCAACTATTTTGTCAGATAATTTGGGAACTCAAATTCATAATTATAGGCAAAAGCGTAATGTAGTGGAAAGGAAAACTCCTCCCTTTTTCATGAGTGCCTACATTATGGATACTATATGCTTTTCCTATGAATTTCCATCCTTGGGATGGAAATGGACAGTTCAGTAGGCAACACATATTCATGTTTACTTTGACATTCTATGGGAATCTAAGTACCATTCCAGTTTCTATAAGATTTTTCATGAAGTGTTTCTTCCTATCCATCAAGAAGTCTTCAGTAATAAAGCCTCGATACTTTTTGCTGAAGCCAATAGAGATTTGATGCCAATAGGAAAAGGTTCGAAGAAGAAAACTTTCCTTATGTTCGAGTTTTCGGTAGCCTAGCCCATCCCCATGTTTTTCCACTGTTTGTTTCATATAAGTTGTTGGCAAAAGAATTTTCTTATCATACAGTTGGACAAGGCCTAACCAAAGTCCTCAGAGATGCAAAGAAAATTGTCTGGCCATGTCTCCCTGTTCATTGTGGCACACATATTTTTAAAAATTTCAAGCATTCTTTGCGCGAAATTGAGCAATTAAAAGTTTTTTGTTTTCGAGTGATACCAAACTAGTAGTTTGACCCTAATGGAGTTGCTAATGATGTTACCATTCAAGTAAAACTCTGGCTGTTTTCAAATGAGCCTAATAAATTTGATGATTTAATTGAAATGGTTATAAAATATTCTATGGTATAAATATTGGTCGCTGATAGATTGAGTCCTGATGAATTGATTAATTTTAAGCAACATCGTCAGAAAAGAATAACTCATCTACCAAAATTTCTAGTAATACATTCCAGTCAGAACTCAAAGAATGTAGAAGCATCCACATCTTCTTCCTAAGTTCTGAGTGCTCAAAATACATAAAAAACTACTATATACGTTCAACCATAAAATAGATTTAAAGATGATAAATAGATCGACAAGGTTTCAGAAGAATTCAAAAATGTTTTAATGGATGAGGAAATCCTTGTTGCAAATTGTTCTAGCCATGAAGGCACATCATCAATTGTGGTAAAAAAAAAACAAATTTCAGTTATTATAGAGCCAACAATGATAAGTACTCGACCAATTACATAACCAATCATAACCAACATAGAATCTGCACAAGTTCTAGAAAATATAGGGAAAATATCATCTACTACAGAGGTTCCCAAAAATATTGTTAATATTGAAATAATTGTAGAGAATACCAGTGCAGAAATGCAAAATGATTCTCATGTAGCAGAATACAGGAAATAATTCCTGCTTTTCCCACTATCGAGATAGTCCTTAAGATTGAGGAAATTCCACCATTGGACATTTTCTATAGTCCAAAACACAAGGCAATCATGAGTAGGTCTAGGAAGAAAAGAAAATTGAAACAAACTCAAGTGTTGGTTCCTAATGAGACTTCAGTTCAAGTTCTTTGGGAAGGAGCCCAATCTGCCCCGGAGGAGGATCTAAATTGACTATCTCAATTCACAGGAGCCTATGCTAATGCAACCATGGATACATTTTTTGAGATACAACTATGAATAAAAGAAAATTATCAAAGAATTTCTAAGTTTGAATAAATTTTCCAGGAAGAGAAGCAAGATATAGAGAAACAATGGAAATTGAATGTTGTTGAGTTGCGAAATAATTTCAATAATCTAAAAGTGCAATTTGAAGCAGAAGTCAAAGATAAAGATCAACATATACAACAATTACAACAAAGATTTTATCAGTTGAAGGATAATCCTGAAATAAATGAAGCCTGAAAAAAAGCATCATAATTGGATATTCTCTTGACAAAGAAACAATATATTTTCTGTCACAATTTATCTTTAATTCATGACTTATAAAAAACCAATAATTCTTTATTCTCTCAACTACCTGAGATGAGGACATTTTATGAAGAGGTTGATTAAAAAATATCTGACGTCATAGATTGGAAGGATAGCACAGAAGGAAGATCAACCAATCTTACTAGAATTGAAGAGTCACAAAAGGATATTGTGTTTGGTGATTGGGACATAAAAATAAAATGTGCAGAAATGGCTATTATCAGAGCTAGAAATCTTGCCTCAAACCTCACTGAATACATCACTGATACTCTACTGCAAGTTAATCTGGTACAAGAATTCCCAAAAGACACCTTGGCAGATGTCATAAGCTTGAAACAATCTTGGCAAGAAACAACTAGAAATAAAATTGAAGATATTCAAAGTTTATCTAAAGAAAATTTGGAAAGTTATCAGCAGTTCCTAGTTAAACCACATAGTCAGTGGTTCACGCTGAGGTGTCTCACAAATGCAGCAACTCAACTTCTTCCAACACTTAACAATGAAGTATTCACATGACAAATGTGCATGCATCCAATGCATCCTCCCCAACTGAAGCCGATAACATATCTTTGCAATCTCAAAGAATAGATGCAAAATGGATCTGGGAAACAATCATGAATATGTTTGCAATTGACTACTATTTTGTTGTACTTTATCTTAGTTTAAAGTTGTTCGAGGCTTTATAGAAACTTCATTTACGAGTTTACTATTTTTGTAATATTAATAGACTATTTAAACCCCTTTCATGCATTTAGAAAGGGGTCCAGAATTTTGAGAAGCCAACTTTGAACTTGCACTATTGTTTGATCAGAAGTTATCTCATTGAAAGCTAAGCCTGAAATTTGTCTTTTCATATACATAGCACTGATGCATCGGGTACTATTATCTTTGTATTATTGCTTTTTGTTATTGAATTTGATAGTTAACTTATTTTGATGTTCTTTCATTATATAAGTTACTCTGAAAAAAATATGTCATTATCACTATTGATATGAAGTATTGCATGGTTTGTGATTATATATGAAATAAAGAAATATTTTATGTGATTCAGTGTTATGAACTAAATTAATTAACTATTTAATTAATTCAGTTTCTTATGCATGCTTTATTTTCACTAAAGTATGAAACGATCTATATTTTTATGTAATTTGTGAAATATTTCTATTAGATCACATTAAAAGAAGTTTTATCCGAGGAAATAGTTAGAATAAGTTTTAATTTTATCATTAGATTTAAAATCATTCCATCACTTTGATTCAATATCTCTTGTTATTATTAAATCTCTTTAAAATGGGAAACTGGTCCCTTTATCCCCAGTCAGACCCACCAATTTCAATGGAAAAGGAGTTGCTTTAAGCTCCAGATTGGGTGGTATTCCCTGATGTTGAGGTAGTAAATTTCCAACCTTCAACATTTTTGGTGCTAGAAGGAGGGCCACCGACTATGAATGGAAAAAAGGTGTGATCAAAAGGGCCATCCAAAGAGTCATTTGCCCTAAAAATCTCCTCCTACTTCTAGGTATCACTCGAAATCTCTGTTAGGTCCCTATATTACTATTATAGTTCCTTATTGTAGTTATTGTAACCCCCTTATTTTTATTGTTGTACCTCTGTAACCCCCATATTGTTATTATTGTGTGCTTAAATTATTATTGTTAGGTCGGCTAGGATTACATTGTGGCCCCATGGACTCCTATATATAGAAAGGAGGTTTTGTCATTTGTATCATCCAAGAATTGTTCATTTATGTAATTTATTGGAGGTTTCCCCCTCGAAGTGGCTTATTTCTAAGGCGTTGATCTCTCTTTTCTTCTATTTTTGGAGCCGGTTTCATAACATTTGGTATCAGAGTTTGGATTCTAGGGTTTCACTGCTGCAAATAGGTCATCGTGGAATTTTTTCTATAAATTTTTTTCTACGAAGGTTCAAAAACTGAAATTTTTTATAGAGCAAAGCCGAAATCCTAAGGAATGTTGTGTAAAAATTTCAGATCTTGGTTCTCAATATTTTCGGAGATATGATATGTGGAAGTTAGGTTTTTTTTAGGCTACCGACTTTCACCTAAAACAGGTCAGAAGATTTAGAAGCTGAAATTTTTATAGAGCGAAGCTGAAATTATGAGGAACCTCTTGTACAAATTGCAGATCTTGGTTCACAATATTTTCGGAGATATCTGTGGAAGTTAGGCTGTTTTCAGGCTCCTGAATTTCATCTCAAAGAGGTGACCGTGGGAAAATCGTCATAACTATCTCTCTGAGTGTCGGATTGGAATTCTGTAAAAAGTAGCAGCAAGTACACAGACTTTAGTTTCTTGTATATCAATTTCAAATTCGAAGGAGGAAACAATGACATGTGGCACGTCGTACAACTTCGCTCTACTAAACTAGTCCATAATTAGGTCATTGTGGGAGATTGGTCATAACTTTGCCTTGAAGAATTCAAATAAGCTTAGACCCGTGACAATCGAAAGAAGATTCAGAGTGCTACTACAGGGCTGAATTTAAGATATTAAAGATATGAAATCACAGAGATAGTTCAATTTCAATATCGAGCTTCTCAAAAACAAGAAAAAGATGTGTATTTTTTCCCGAATTGCATAAGTCTTGTTTGAAGAATCAATTTGAATTGATTCCAAGGGCATATTGTAGAATAGATATCAGTATTAGGTTCTAAAATTCCTCCTAAAAATAATTCAACACCTATTAAGCCTTTAGAAAGCTCTACTATGGCTCATGAAGATGAAGAAATGCAACATGACATATCAAAATTACAAGAGAAAGTGCACCAAATTTCGCTCTCGCAAAGAGGAACAAAAAATGAAATGGATGTTTGAAAGAAAAGCGTGGAAGCTAAGATGGATGGTTTGAGGAAAGGCGTGGAAGCTACGATGGATGGTTTTGAGAATGATATGGAAGAAAAAATGGATGGTTTGAAGAATGGTATGGAAGAAAAAATGGAAGGTTTGAAGGAAGGTTTGTCAAAGTTGATACAAGAAATGATTCCTAATGGCGAAAAGATAGTAGAGGAAACCCATGATGAGAAAAAAACAATTTCTAATCGTGATTTCATAAACTATAATGTTGGATTGAAGAACCACCATATTCCAAATATGGATATGAGGAAGTTTGATGGCAACGATCCTATAACATGGATACTATAGATGGAGTAATATTTTGATCTCAATAATGTGAAAAACACACAAAAGGTACGCATTGAAACTTTACATTTAGAACAAAATACATTTGTATGGTATTGATAGCTTTGCTTCCGTAAAAAAATTGTCACTTGGTCAATTTTTACGGAGGAAATGATAGCACATTATGAGGATAAAAAGAGAAACACCTTCTTTAGGCAATTGATAAATCTCAAACAAAAGGGTTCAGTGGTGGAGCACATTAAGGACTTCCAAAAATTTAATATAAGGCTAACTGATATTCCAGAGGAACACATGATTGATGTCTTCATAGGGAATTTAAAGGATAACATCCAACATGAAGTTTTCATTTGGGAACTTGATTCATTGGAGAAGGCATTCAGGTTGGAAAGAAAAATTGAATGTAAAATTATGGCGACAAGGAAGCCTACCACTCACATCTATAAATATGGAAGTGTAGCTACTCCTATACTTCCACAACCTACAAGGTTGACACCACAACAATTGGAAGAAAAAAGAGCAAAAGGGCTTTTCTACAGTTGTGATAGCAAATACACTAAAGGTCATAAGTGTGTTGAGGAGAAATTATTTTACATAGATTGTGAAGAGGAGGAAGAAAATGAACAAGAAACTTTAAAAAGAAGAGGATATACACCAGGAACCAACCCTAGAAGAAGAAGAAATGAGTCCGGCCATATCATGTAATGAATTGGCAGGAATTACCACTCCTCAAACTATCAAGATAAAGGAAATATCAAGAAGAAAAAGGAAATAGTGTTGATTGATTCGGGAAGTACCCATAATTTTATTCATTGTAAGGTAGCCAAGGAATTGAATTGTTTCCTATACCCAGCACCAGAATTTCAAGTGATGGTTGCAAATGGAGGAACTATAAATTGCTCTGAAAAATGCCATAATATCAAGCTAGCCATGGGGGAGTATGTATTGAATAGTCAAATGCTTTCCATCCCAATGGGAGGTGTTGATGTTGTACTAGGAGTACAATGGTTACAATCTTTGGGGACAGTAACTTTTAATCTTCAAGAACCTTTCTTGAAAAAATTTTCGGAAGGAAAGGAAATCAAATTACAGGGTATCACAGGGAAGCTAGGAAAGATAATATGCTCTAATGTCATGACAAAGCTTCTAAAGAAAGAAAAACGAGGCATAATTTCACAATTATGCTCACTAGAAGTTCCAACATTAAAATCATCTATTTCTCCATATCTCCAAAAAGTATTGGAAAATCATTCCAAGGTGTTTGAAACTCCCAATGGACTCCCACCTATTCGTGATCATGATCATGCTATTCATTTGATTCCGGGAAGTGTTCCTCCAAACATCAGGCCTTACAGATATCATTATGTCCAAAAGAGTGAAATTGAACGTATGATTGCAGAAATGTTAGAGGCTGGTATAATTCAACCTAGTCAAAGTTATTTCTTTGCTTCAGTAGTATTGGTGCACAAGAAGGATAGATCATGACGCATGTGTCCGGATTATAGGGAGCTCAATAAGCTCACTATTAAAGATAAATTTCCCATTCCTGTGATTGATGAATTATTGGATGAATTACATGGAGCAATTTATTTTACCAAGTTGGAACTTCATTCAGGATATCATCAAATTAGAATGAAGACTGAAGATATTCTGAAAACAACATTTCGAACTCATGAGGGTCATTATGAATTTTTGGTCATGATTTTTGGCTTTACCAATGCACCTTCTACATTTCAAGGGTTGATGAATTCCATTTTCAAACCCTTCCTTAGAAAATTTGTGTTAGTATTTTTTGATGGTATACTAATCTCCAACTTGTTTTGGAAGGATCATGTTCAACATGTTGACAGGGTGCTCAAACTATTGGAGGAGAAACAATTATATGCAAAAACATCCAAATGTTTCTTTGGAGTACAAGAGGTGGAATATCTGGGTCATATTGTATCTCACGAGAGTGTTAAGGTAGACCCTAACAAAATTAAAGCCATTAAGGAATGGAAAGTCCCCACAACCATAAAGCAGTTGCGAGGATTTCTCGAGTTAACAGGGTATTATCGCAAGTTTGTTAAGAATTATGGGAGAATAGCAGCACCTCTAACAACATTATTGAGGAAAGATGCATTTTCATGGAATCCTGAAGCAACTAAGGCCTTTGAACATCTTAAAGAGGCAATGTGCCTAGCACCAGTCTTAGCTACGCCAGACTTCACAAAAACCTTTATTGTGGAATGTGATGCCTCAGGAAATGGAATTGGTGTTGTTTAATGCAAGAAGGAAGACCCATTGCTTTTGAAAGTCGTCCAATCAAAGGAAAGTATTTACAGAAACCTATTTATGAGAAGGAAATGTTAGCAATACTGCATGCACTAAAGAAATGGCGAACTTACCTAATGGGAAGACACTTCAAGGTAAAAAATGATCATGATAGTATTAAACACTTTTTGGAACAAAGACTATCTTTAGAAGAGCAGCAAAAATGGGTCACAAAGATGTTGGGTTATGACTTTGAAATAATCTACAAAAAAGGAAAGCTTAATGTTGTTGCAGATGCACTCTCAAGAAAGAATGAAGAGGTGAAGCATTGCTTTGTGCCATTTCTATTATCCAACCAGATTGGATAACCGAAGCAAGAGATGAATGGAAGAAGGACAAAGATGTATGGACACTCATTCAAAAGTTGCAGCAAGATCCTAGTACATATAATACATTTAGTTGGAAAAATGATTCCTTATGGTACAAAGATCGCTTATATCTTTGTAAGAATTCCCAACTAAAACAAAAGATTCTTTTGGAATTGCACACTTCTCCTTTAGGAGGACACTTAGGATTTTTAAAAACTTACCACAGGGTGAAGAAAGAATTTTTTTGGGATGGCCTTAAATATAATATTCAAAATTTTGTGGCGGAATTTTTGGTTTGCCAGCAGAATAAAGTGGAGACAATTAAGACCCCGGGACTTCTACAACCTTAATCCATTCCAAGTCAACGTTGGGAGGAGATTTCAATGGATTTTATCACAGGTTTACCTAAGTCCGAAGGAAAGAATGTCATCATGGTGGTAGTTGATAGACTTACCAAGTATGCACACTTTTGTGCATTATCTCATCCATTAAAAGCAAGTACAGTTGCTACTACATTTATGGACAGAATTCAAAAGCTACATGGAAGCCCAAGGGTTATTGTGAGCGACAGAGATCCCATTTTTACTGGAAATTTTTGGATGGAGTTATTTTCTTGTTTGGGTACTCAATTAGCTCATAGCTCGTCTTATCATCCTCAATCTGATGGTCAAACTGAGATAGTAAATAAATGTTTGGAAGGATATCTTCGTTGTTTTGTATCTGATAAACAAACACAATGGGTCAAGTGGTTACCTCTCGCTGAATGGTGGTATAACACTTCCTTCCATGCTGCAGCAAAAATGACCCCATTTATGGCACTTTATGGATATCATCCACCATCCATCACATCATCTTTAAGAGAAAATTCGAAGGTTCAAGCAATGGAAGATCACATTGAGCATCAACAAGAAGTTCTCCAACTCTTAAAGGATAACCTGAATTTGGCACAAAATCGAATGAAACAACAGGCAGATCAACATCGCAGCGAGAGAAGTTTTGATGTAGGAGATTGGGTATTTTTACGGCTACAACAATACAAACAAATGTCCCTCAAGCAAGCTAAGAAGGATAATAAATTATCGCCAAAGTACTATGGTCCTTACAAGGTGTTGCAAAATATTGGTACTATGACATACAAATTGGAGCTTCCTACTTCTTCACGAGTGCATCCAGTTTCCCATGTTTCATGCTTAAAGAAGGTCATAGAGAACAAACTTCCATTTCAAACAATATTTCCAGAACTTGATGAGGAAGGACAAACCATATTGGAACATGAAGCAATCACAGAAATAAGAACTCGATAGCTACAAAATCAATCAATTTCAGAGTGTCTCATGAAATGGAATAACTTACCCATTGAAGATTCTACATGGGAGGATGAGAATTTTATACAAAAGCACCCGAAGCTACTCAAGCGTTGAGGACAACACTTTTTTGAAGGAGAGGAGAATGTTAGGTCCCTATATTACTAGTATAGTCCCTTATTGTTGATAGTGTAACCCCCTTATTGTTATTGTTGTACCCTTGTAACCCCCATATTGTTATTATTGTGCCCTTAAATTATTATTGTTAGGTCAACTAGGATTACATTGTGGCCCCATGGACTCCTATATATAGAAATGAGGTTTTTTCATTTGTATCATCCAAGAATTGTTCATCTATGTAATGTATTGGAGGTTTCCCCCTCTAAGTGGCTTATTTCTAAGGCATTGATCTCTCTTTTCTTCTATTTTTGGAGTTTGTTTCATAACAATATCCTACTCCTAAACCAGAAGTAAGAGCAATTGTAAAGTCCCCTAGTATTGGCTCTAAGACAGTTGATAACCCTTCTTTACGAGAACCACCTGGAGTTCAGATTTTTGTTGAGAAATTAGAAGGAATTTCTATTTCTCAAGAAGAGACTCAACGTTCTGAGTTATCTTAAGGAAGCATATAATATTCTTTTACACCGTCTCAAATTTTGACTCAGTCTGAAAATGAGAAGCTTGGCTTTACTCCTTTTGAGTTCCCTCTACCTCCTCATAGGAGAAAGACTCAGAAATCCAAAGCTCAGTCCTCCACTAGTGAGATTTTATCTTCATCACCTCCACAAACACCTTTATTTCATTCCACTTCTTCTACTTCTCCTCATCCAAACCCTTCATTCATTTCTATCGCTCATTCTCAATCAACAGGTGCTAGTACAAGAAATACTAACACAAGGGATACTTCGTCCATATAGTCAGCGTCTTCTACTAAAACAACCTCTTCTAGTCACATTCCCATAATGGCTAATAGACCATAGACCAATCGAGGCATTGTAAACATGCTTGCACCACTTCATCCTTTGCCTAAGTATCTAGAGAGATGGTTACCAAAGTTTAATCCAGATGAAGGAATCCAGGAAAAATAACACATGCATAATTTTATGCTACCCATTAATAAGACGATCCTCAAATCCAAAGGTATTTCAGATAATAGATATCTTAATTGTTGATATTCCTGAATTTTACGGTCTTACTTTAAATAGAGATTGGTATGAGAAGTTGAATGGATATTTCACAACAAATTGGTCATATATTTGGCTTCCTTATAACGATAAACCAAATCAAATTCGAGTAGATAGAGAAAAACACATGAAACACTCGATTACCGATTTGGATGAAGAAAATGAACCTGTGGTTTTCACAAATAACATTCTTGGCAATTAATCTTTGAAATCCTTTTTTGGAAGTTTTACAACACATGAATCACCCTTTTTAGAAAATTATGTTTGTTCTCAAACTGAAAATTATTCTCAAACAATTTTTTCTAAATGTATTAATATTGTAGATGAATCTGAATCTTTATTTCGGACACTTTATTTTGATGGTTCTAAATCTAGTGAAGGTATAGGAGCATGATGTATATTCAGCTGGTGAAAATGTTGGGTGTGGAGCCTGATTATCTTGTTTATTTTGTATCACAGCATTGGACCCCCATACCTTAATGGGGCGGCAACGCCGCCCATAATTAAACGTTGCCTAGGGGGTCTAGGGGGCGTGGTTGTGACTTTATGGAGCCCCCCCTGGCAGGGGGTTTCGGGGGTAGAACCCCTGAAGCTAAAAACCGATGTAAAATTGCCTTGTAAAAGTATAGTAATTTCTAGTCAATCTGGGCCATTCATTAGGCGAATGATCTAACGGTAGAAGTTATGTTTAGTTTAGGGTTTTTTTCCCTAGAAGACAACACCTTGCTTGTATGAGGTTATTGTATTGCCGCTGTGTATTGTATGTGTATTCTCAGAGCGAGAAACAGAGGATATTACAGCGGATCTGTTGTAGGTTGTGTCTCTTCATTTTGCTGGATAATAGAAAGGAAGGACTGGCTATTCGGGGTGGACGTAGCCCAAACTGGGTGAACCATGTATATATGTGTCTCTCTGGTTTTAAGTGTTTTGTGTGCTTGTGTTTTCTGCATATTTTATGTGTTGCATTTCTCTATAATATATAATTTTCTAACAGAAAATACCATGCTCGCATGTAGGTTGGAATTTAAATGTACTAAAAATATTGCAGAATATGAAGCATTAGTATAGGGATTATACAAGGCAATAAATATTGGTTTTAAATATCTTCAAATATTTAGTGATTCGGAAATCGTGATAAAACAAGTTAGAAATAACATTCATTGCATATCAAATCACCTGAAACATTATCAATCCATGAGTCAAAATCTTATTTCACATTTTTTAGCATGCAATATTTCTCCAATACCAAGAATTCAAAATTCCAGCACTAATCTTTTAGCCGATGTCGCATCCAGGTTAATTCCAAATGAATATTTTAGTCTAGATTGATTTTCTATAGAGTTGATTTTTCGCCCATCCATTCCCGATAATATTACAAATTGGAGAGTATTCAATGATGTGGGAGATATATTAGATTTTTTAACATCTGAAGAATCTTATATTGATCAATTAATTGATGAAGATGAACACAATACTCATATGAAAAATTTCAATGAAAAAACTTCTTTTCCAAAACCTGTAGCTAAACTTGGAGATCTATATGATTTGAAGGACAAATTTAAAAAGGTCAACAACTGCAAACTTCAAAGTTTGACTTTAAGGTTTGAATTAGTTAACCTAGAATCTGATGAAAAACCTCAAAATACCAACTTAGGACTTGGCCTTTCATCTGAAGAAAGAAATGCATTTATTCATTTGTTAAAAAGATGCAAAGATATATTTGCATGGAATTATCAAGATTTCAAAACGTATGATGCTTCCATCATCCAACACATTATCCCAATGGTACCAGAAGCCAACCCAATTCAACAAAAGCTTAGAAAGATACATTCGAATTTGGAAGCCCAAATTAAAAGCGAGTTGAATAAGGTTTTACAAGCCAAAATCATCTTTCCAGTCATACATCCAAAATGGGTTTCTAATCTTGTACCAGTTAGGAAAAAGAACGATGATATCCACATTTGTATTGATTTCAGAAATTTGAATAAGGCATGCCAAAAAGATAATTTTCCTCTCCCATCAATGGAATAATTTTTACAATCAGTCACTGGTTCTGAACTAATGTCTTTCTTGGATGAAATTTCAGGATACAATAGGATCTTAGTTCATCCGAAGGACTAATTAAAAACTACGTTTAGAAAAAAGTGGGCAACATACGCATATAAAAAATTCTCATTTGGATTAATGAATGCAGGAGCTACATTCCAGAGGGAAATGGATATTTATTTCAAAGGTTTGATCAACAAAATTGTTGTGCTATATCTGGATGATATTGCTATATATTCAAAAAAGATAAATAATCATCTGCATGATTTAAAACAGATCTTCGAAATATGTAGAAAATATGGAATTTCTCTTAACCCTAAGAAATCATTTTTTTCTTTTAGTGAAGGTAAACTCCTGGGTTTTATTGGTTCAAAACATGGAATTTGTATTGATCCAGAAATAATTAAAAAAATTTCAGAAATATCATTGCCACATACTAAAAAATCAATGCAATCTTTTCTAGGTCAAATTGATTTTGTCAAAAGATTCACCCTTGATTTTTAGCACATCGTTCTACCTCTATAGAAAATGATCCAGAAAAAATCAATGTTCAAATGGGGAGATGATGAAATAGAATCATTTAAAACAATTAAATAAGCCATAATTAATGATCCTTCTCTATTGACTCTCAATTTTTCAAATTAATTTATTTCATACACTTTTTCCTCTGATCTATCATACACAACAGTTTTAACCCAATCCAATGAACAAAAAATTGAAGCTCCAATTGCTCTTTTCAGCTCAATTTTTCAAGGAGCCGAATTAAATTATACATGAGAAAAAAAGAAATCCTTCGCAATTTACAAAGCTGTTAAATATTTTAGACCTTTTCTTCTGAAAAATCATGTTAAAGTTATTGTTCCTTTATCAACAGTCAGGCAATTGTTGATTCAAAAGGAGTTAGGAGAAAAAAGGGCTAATTGGGTCACAACATTGCAAGAATATGATCTAGAGATCAAACCTGCTAAGATTGTAAAATGTCAAGTTTTTTGCAGGTTAGTTATAGGAATAAATGATGCATCAATTGACGAAGTAACAAGAAAAATTGAACAAGTCACAGAGGAATTTCGTGTTGATACTCGCTCTTAATACCCTGATTTAATCTTCTACTTAAAAAATGGTCATGCTCCACTCGATCTTGAATTTAAGAAAAAGAGATCCTTAAGATTGAAAACCAATTAGTATCAACTTTTTAATGACACATTATTTAGAAAAAAATATGATTCTATTCTATTGAGATGGTTGGAGAAATTTGAAGCAGAAAACACTATACATGAACTTCATGATGGTCCAACAGGTGGAAATTACAGTGGAGACACTACTGCTCACAAGATTCTGCATACTGGATATTATTGGACAACCTTATTTAAATATGCACATATGTACGTCAGAAAATATTTTTTTTCCAAACTGCTTCAGGAAGACAAAGGAAACCATCTATGCCATTGCAGTATGTCAATATCGAACAACCTTTCGAGCAATGGGGACTTGATATAATAGGTGATGTCGTTCCTCACTCCTCCAAGAAACATAAATATATTTGGACTGCAACATATTATTTCATGAAATGGGTAGAGGAAACACCATTTAAGTTAGCCAATTTTGAGAGAATCATTGAATTCATTGATCAATTTATCATTACCAGGTTTTTTGGTCCTAATGCTCTTATTTTTAACAATGCTTCTTATTTTTCTAGAAATACTATGATTGAATTTTCTTTAACGAGAGGATTTAAATTGAAGTATTCCACAAATTATTATCCGCAAGGAAATGGTTTGGCGGAATCAACTAATAAAAATCTTATAAGGATTATCAAATGAACCATCGACCAAAATAAAATAAAAGCTGGCACAAAGCTTTAACATTTTCTTTATGGACATATACGATAACTAAGAAAGCTTCCATAGGAACATCACATTTTCATTTGGTATATGGAAAAGAAGTTATTCTACTTTTAAATATATCTATCCCTTCAGTAACCCTAGTTCAATTTATTAATGAAGAACCTTTTCCGCTTTACAATTATGACTGTCTCAAATAATTAAGTTGGAAGAAGAAATAAATAAAGCTAAGTTAGTTCATGCTCATGATCAAGAATTGGTCAAAACTTCATTTGATATTAATTCAGTCAAAGACAAACATTTTGAAATCGGAGACTTGGTTTTGAAATGGGACCAAGTGCATGAGGATAAAGGAAAACATACAAAATTTCAAAAAATCTTTCTTGGTCCCTTTCAAATTTCTAAGAAGGTGAGTCCAGCGAATTTAATATTGCAAGGTTTACAAGGAAAGAAGGAAACTCTTCCTATTAATGCACTTATACTCAAAAAGTATTTTTCTTAAAAGGAACATAAGTTCTCTTGTACAATATGTAAAAAAATTTATTCAAATAAATTCTATTATAAAGTATTACACCTTTGGATAACACATAGCGAGTTTTTTTCTCAATCATGAAAATGCCAGTTTTAAAGAAATAATGAAGAAATAAAAACTATAAATCAAAATCTGAATACTCAAATCATTTTAGAAAACTTTGAATTAGCATAGCCATTTAAAATGAAGAGATCCTTCGGATTTGTAATTAGTTTGAGAATCCAAATTGTTATGAGTAAGATTTGAAAATTTATCTTTATAAAAGCATAATTTATTATGAAGTATTAACATATTTTACTTCAATGGTCATCCAAAACTCATAATGAGTAGATGTAACCTCCTCAATCATTTATTTTAAATTTTTTCAGAGTGTAATTCAAAAATATATAAAAATTTAAAGTTAAGAGGTCTCATCATGAGCCTGCTTACCATGATAGAGGAAACTAATAAAATTGACATTATCATTATTGGAAACCACACCAATATAATGGCTCATAGTCAAAATACCATGAGACAAGAGATCTCATTACAAGTCGGATTGTTCGAATATTACAACTTGTGAATATCATTATCTTTTTCTGGCCACCAAACCAGGATAATGACTTTAAAGTAAATAAAAATAGAATAAAAGATAAAACTCATTACCTCTGAAATTTTTTATTTTAATATGAATATAATACTAGTTCATTTTTTTTAAATAATAACCCTGTCGAGGCTATAAATTCCTGCTAGTAGCAGAGGCTCTACTAATTACTAATAATTTTATCCAATACACTAAGCTTTAAATGATTATTACTTTAGATTTTCAACCTATCAAAGTCAGATTCATTCAAAAGAAATTTTCATCTATAACAAACCTAGAAAAACCTCTTTGAATAAAATAGGTTATCTTATTTCAAAAGTTATCTATATCAATTTGGATTTCAATCATTTATAACTTTCTAAAAATTTTCTTAAAAAAATAACACTTTATATAACAGAGATTAACTGATTCAACCAGTGTGTCGTCAATTTTTGTGGTACTCAACAACCCCCCATTTTTCTTAGAAGTCTTAGAAGGAATAATGGGGACCCTTTAAATTTTTTAGGATAAATTCCTTTTGTTTAAATAAGTTAGGTTTATTTTCTCTTATCTTTCCAAATAAAGCAAGAAAATTAAAGGAGAAAAAAACACTTTTCTATAATAAACAAAGTCTTATGAAAAAAAAAACCCATCAAAATGGACAATCATATTAAAAAACACACGTGAATGTCGGGAATAGATGGAAACACACTAAAAGAGAATCACCAAAATGCGAAATTCCAAATTTCCAAAGCTCCAATCTGTCGAAATACCGAAATGCTGATGCTCCAAAGAGACGAAATGCAGGTATGCTGAAACACCAAATTTTTGTGAATTAAAAAAATGTCTATATTGTGTTCCATCAAGTGACATATCCCGATATCCAATTTTATCATCATCATACTATTTCATTATTTCACATATCACATCATGAAAAATCATGTCACAAAAACCAATATCAAAAGGCCGATGAGCGAAACTCCGAAACAACACCAACTATTAGCATCCCGTGAAAAAATGTTTAAAATTTAAATGGCCACCTTATGTGTTTCTAATCTCAAAGTTTCAAATGAATTGTAATGATTTTAAGTTAATACAAAGGGAATTTCCATAAGGTCTGGATTGATATGAATCCTACATATTTCAAGTGATTTTCTACTTATCTCAGTTTGTTTCTTGACAGGTGAATCCTAATAAAGAGCATCATAAATATATGAACAGGTTAATAAAAGTATGGATAAAGTCAACAATTAATCAAGAATCAGTCTTTCCACTTGAAGAAACTCAAGATATGACTCCTATGTTTACATATACTACATGCACCCAAGATGTAGGTTACTCTAGTTGGGAAACACTCTATAATTTATTCAAAGATGAAAGCCCAAAAATAACTGAGAACTGAGAAACCATTGTTTATGAGTCTCTGCCAAGAGATATGGATGTATGGAGCGATGTGGCTAATTCATTTATTCATATAATTGCCGCTCGTTCAAAAATTCTCCCATACATAGACATGGTGAGATGGGTTGTGGACCATGTAGACATTATAGACAGACTGTTTATCACTTCAAAAAAGACAGTAATTGGTTCATTCAAGCCAGAAGACCTAAGGAGAATGTACCAATTTTCACAACCCCAAAAGAAGTATGATACATAGTTCGTCTAGAGATTCATGTATGAAAATTTGAACCCTACGGAACTTATCAAAGAATGGAGAAAGGACCCAAATAAACACAAGCAAGAGGATATGGGTATCCATTCTTTAGCTTCTCTTGTTGGCCCTTTATCCCACATTGTTGCTATGTTTTTTCGTCTTTATGGTTATCCAAATACTCAAACGTTTTTTGAATAATGGTACCTTTAATTGAGGTTGCCTCTAATGGCTATATTATGGACTAGGCAACCATTTTGTCAAATAATTTGGGAACTCAAATTCGTAATTATAGGAAAAAGCGTAATGTAGTGGAAATGACAACTCCTCCCTTTTTCATGAGTGCCCGATTAGTGAAACTCCGAAATAACACCAATTGTCAGCATCACATGAACAGAATTTTAAAAAATAAGTGACCACCTTATTTTTTTCTAATATTGAAGTTTCAAATGACTTGTAATGATTTTAAGCTAATACAAAGGGATTTTCCATAAAGCCTACATTGAATTGATATGACTCTTGCCTATTTCGAGTGATTTTATGCTTATCTCGATTTTTTTCTTGATAGGTAAATCATAATAGAGATCATCATAAAGATATGACCAGGTTAATCAAAGCACGGAGAAAATATGCAATTAAGTAAGAATAATTCTTGCCACTTGAAGAAACTCAAAAAATGGCTCCTCTGTTTACATATACTACATGCACCCAAGATGCAGGTTCCTCTAGTTGGGAAGAACTCTAAAAGTTATTTGAAGACCAAAGTCCAAAAATAAATGAGAACAGAGGAGCTACTGCTGATGAGTCTCCGCCAAGAGATATGGATGCATGGAGCGATGTATCTAATCCATTTCTTCATATAATTTTCACTCGTCCGAAAATTCTCCCATACACATACATGGTGAGATGGGTTGTGGACCATGTAAACATTACAGATAGACTGTTTATCACTTCAAAAAATACAGTAATTGGTTCATTCAAGAAAGAATACTTAAGGAGAATGCATGATTTACCACAACCCCAAAATAATTATGATACATAGTTCGTCCAGAGATTCATGCATGAAAATCCAAACCCTACAGAACTTATCAAAGAATGGAGAAAATACCCAAATAAACACAAGCGAGAGGACAGGGGTATGTATTCACTGACTTCTCTTGTTTTCCCTTTCTCCCACATTGCTGCTATGTTTTTTCATCTTTATGGTTATCCAAATACTCAAAAATTTTCTAAAGAATGGGTACCTTTAATTTAGCCTACCTCTGATGGCTATATTATCGACTAGGCAACCATTTTGCCAAATAATTTGGGAACTCAAATTCGTAATTATAGGAAAAAGCATAATGTAGTGGAAAGGACAGCTCCTACCTTTTTCATGAGTGCCTACATTATGGATACCATATGCTTTTCCTACGACTTTCCATCCTTCAGATGGAAATGGATTGTTCAGTACACCACCCCTATTCATGTTTAATTTTACATTCTACGGAAATATAAGTACCATTCCAGTTTCTATAAGATTCATGAAGTGATGCTTCCCATCCATCAAGAAGTATTTGGTAATAAAGTCGTGAGACTTATTGCTAAAGCCAATAGAGACCTGAGGACAATAGGAAAATGGTTCGGAGAAGAAAACTTTACTTATGTTCGAGTTTTCAGTAGCCTAGCCCATCCACATGTTTTGCCACTATTTGTTCCAAATAAGTTACTGGCCAAAGAAATTTCTTATCAAACAGTTGGATAAGGCCTAACCAAAGTCCTCAGAGATGCAAAGAAAATTGTCTGGCCATGTTTTCCTATTCCTTGTGGCACACATACTTTAGAAAATTTCAAGCATTATTTGCTTGAAATTGAGCAATTTAAAGTTTTATGTTTTCCAGTGATACCAAACCGGAAGTTTGACCCTACGGGAGTTGCTAAAGATTTTACCTTTCAAGTAAAACTCAGGCCGTTTTCAAATGAGCCTGATAAATTTGATGATTTATTTGAAATGATTCTGGAATATTCAATGGTAGAAAAATTGGCCGTTGATATATTTACTCCTGATGAATTGATTAATTTTAAGAAATATCGTCACAAAATAATAGCTCATATACCAAAATTTCTTGTAAGACATTCCAGTCAGAACTCTGATAATGAAGAAGCATCCACATCTTCTTCCTAAGTTGCAATTGCTCAAAATAAAAAACAACTGCTATAGTTTTTCATCCAGAAAACATAGTTAAAGATGAGCAACAAATCAACAAGCTTTGGGAAGAATTAAAAATTGTTTTAATGGTTGAGGAAATCCATGTTGCAAATGGTTCCAGCCATGAAGGCACATAATCAGTTGTGGTCAACACATAACCAATTTCAGTTATTACAGAGCCAACAATGATCAATACACTGCCAATTACATAACCAATCATAACCAACAGATAAGTTTCACAAGTTATAGAAAATACAGGGAAAACCTCATCTACCGCAGAGGTTCCCCAAAATACTATTAATATTGAAATAATTGTAGAGAATACCGGTGCAAAAATGAAAAATGATTCTCATGTAGTCGAAGACATGGAAATAATTCCTTCTTTTCCCATTACATTGATAGTCAATAAGATTTAGGAAATTCCGCCATTAGAAGTTTTCTATAGTCGAAAACACAACGAAGTCATGAGCAGGTATAGGAAGAAAAGAAAATAGGAACAAACTCAAGTGCTGGTTCCTAATGAGACTTCAGTTCAAGTTCTTTGGAAAGGAGCCCAATCTTCCCTAGAGGAGGATCTAAATCGACTATCTCAATTCATGGGAGCCTATGCAAATGAAACTATGGATAAAGCTGTTGAGATACAATTTTTAATAAAAGAAAAAGATCAAATAATTGCTCAGTTGGAGAAAATTTTCCAGGAAGAGAAGCAAGCAATAGAGAAACAATGACAATTGAATCTTGCCGAGTTGCAAAAGAATTCAGATAATCTGAAAGTGCAAGTTTAAGCAGATGTCAAAGATAAAGATCAATAAATATGACAATTATAGAAAAGAGTTTATCAGTTGAAGGATAATCTTGAAATAACTGAATTCCAAAAAGAAGCATCAAAATTGGATATTCTCTTGATAAAGAAACAATATATTTTTTGTCACAAGTTATCTTTAATTCATGACTTATCAAAAACCATTAATTCTTTAGTCACTGAACTGTCTGAGTTGAGGAAATTTTATGAAGAGATTGATAAAAAAAAATCTGACTTCATAGATTGGCAGGATAACACAGAAGTAAGATCAACCAATCTTCCCAGAATTAACGAGTCACAAAAGGATATCGTGTTTGGTGGTTGGGACATAAAAATGAAAAGTGCAGAAATGGCTATTTACAGATCTAGGAACCTTGCCTCAAACCTCATTGAATACATCACCGATACTCTACTGCAAGTTAAGGTGATACAAGAATGCCCAAAAGACACCTTTCCAAATGTCATAATCTTGAAACAATCTTGGCAAGAAGCAACTAGAAAGAAAGTTGAAGATATTCAAAGTTTATCTAAAACAAATTTGGAAAGTTTTCTATGGTTCCTAGTAAAACCACACAGTTAGCGGTTCACATTGAGGTGTCTCACAAATGTATCAACTCAACTTCTTCCAACACTTAACTATGCATTATTCACGGGCCAAATGTGCATGCAGCCAGTGCATCCTCCCCATCTGAAGTCAATGACAAATATTTGCAATCTTAAAGAATATATGAAGAATGAATATGGGAAACAGTCATGAATATTGTTGCAACTGGTTACTATTTTGTTGTCCTTTATCTTAGTTTAAAGTTATTCGAGGCTTTATAGAAGCTTCATTTACAAGTTTGCTATTTTTGTAATATTAATAGACTATTTAAACCCTAGAAAGGGGTCCAGACTTTTGAGAAGATAGCTTTGAACTTGCACTATTGTTTGATCAGAAGTTATCTAATTGAAAGCTGAGCCTGAAAGTTGTCTCTTCATATATAGAGCACTGATGCATGAGGTACTATTATCTTTGTATTATTTCTTTGTGTTATTTAATTTGATAGTTATCTTATTTTAATGTTCTTTCATTATATAAGTTACTCTGAAAACAATATGTCATTATCACTATTGATATGAGGTATTAAATGATTTTTTATTTGTATGAATAACATAATATTTTATGTGATTGAGTTTTAATCAACTAAATTCATTAAATATTTAATTAATTTAGTTTCTTATCATATTCTTTCTTTTCACTAAAGTATGAAATGATCTATATTGTTATGTAATTTTTGAAATCTTTCTATTAGATCACACTAAAAGAAGTTTTATCCCAGGAAATAGTTAGAATAAGTTTTAGTTTCACCATTAGGTTTAAAATCATTCCATCACTTCGATTTCATTTCTCTTGTTATTATTAAATATCTTTAAAATGGAAAATTGGTCCCTTTATCTCCAGTCGGACCCACCAATTTCAACGGAAAAGGAGTTTTTTTAAGATTTTTGTTTCGAGTGATACCAAATTGGCAGTTTGACCCTAATGGAGTTGCTAATGATGTTACCATTCAATTAAAACTCTGGCCGTTTTCAAATGAGTCTGATAAATTTGATGATTTATTTGAAATGGTTATAGAATATTCTATGATATAAAGATTGGCCGCTGATAGATTGACTCTTGATGAATTGATTAATTTTAAGCAACATCGTCAGAAAAGATTAACTCATCTACCAAAATTTCTTGTAATACATTCCAGTCAGAACTCAGAGAAGGTAGAAGCATCCACATCTTCTTCCTAAGTTCCGATTGCTCAAAATACATAAAAAACTACTGTAGATGTTCAACCATAAAATAGAGTTAAAGATGATCAATAGATCAACAAGGTTTGGGAAGAATTCAAAAATGTTTTAATGGATGAGGAAATCCTTGTTGAAAATAGTTCCAACCATGAAGGCACAACATCAGTTGTGGTCAACACAAAACAAATTTCAGTTATTATGGAGTCAACAATGATAAGTACACGACCAATTACAGAACCAGTCATAACCAACAGAGAAGCTGCACAAGTTCTAGAAAATATAGGGAAAACCTCATCTACTGCAGAGGTTCCCCAAAATACTGTTAATACTAAAATAATTGTAGAGAATACTAGTGTAGAAATTAAAAATGATTCTCATGTAGCAGAAGAGATGGAAATAATTCCTGTTTTTCCCACTACCGAGATAAACCTTAAGATTGAGGAAATTCCACCATTGGACATTTTCTATAGTCCAAAACACAAGGCATCCATGAGCAGGTCTAGGAAGAAAAGAAAATTGAAACAAACTCAAGTGTTAGATCCTAATGAGACTTCAATTCAAGTTCTTTGGAAAGGAGCCCAATCTTCCCCGGAGGAGGATCTAAATTGACTATCTCAATTCACAGGAGCCTATGCTAATGCAACCATGGATACATTTTTTGAGATACAACTGTGAATAAATGAAAAAGATCAAATAATTTCTCAGTTTGAACAGAGTTTCCAGGAAGAGAAGAAAGAAATAGAGCAACAATGACAATTGAATGTTGTCAAGTAGCGAAATAATTTCGATAATCTAAAAGTGAAATTTGAAGTTGAAGTCAAAGATAAAGATTGACATGTACAACAATTACAACAAAGAGTTGATCAATTGAAGGATAATCCTGAAATAAATGAAGTGCGAAAAGAAGCATCATAATTGGATATTCTGTTGACAAAGAAACAATATTTTTTCTGTCACAATTTATCTTTAATTCGTGACTTATCAAAAACCGTAAATTCTCTAGTCACTCAACTGTCTGAGCCGGGGACATTTTATGAAGAGGTTGATTAAAAAATATCTGACGTCATAGAATGGAAGGATAGCATGGAAGGAAGATCAACCAATCTTCCCAAAATTGAAGAGTCACAAAAGGATATTGTGTTTGGTGATTGGGACATAAAAATGAAAAATGCAGAAATGATCATTATCAGAGTCAGGAATCTGGCCTCAAACCTCATTGAATACATCACCAATACTCTACTGTAAGATAATATGATACAGGAATTCCCAAAAGACACATTTCCAGATGTCATAAGCTTGAAACAAACTTGGCAAGAAACATTTAGAAACAAAATTGAAGATATTCAAAGTTTATCTAAAGAAAATTTGGAAAGTTATTGGCAGTTCATAGTAAGACCACACAGTCAGTGGTTCATGCTAAGGTGTCTCACAAATGCAGCAACTCAACTTCTTCCAGTTCTTAATGATGAAGTATTCACGGGAAAAATGCGCATGCATCCAATGCATCCTCCCCAGCTGAAGCCAATAATAGATATTTACAATATCAAAGAACAGATGAAAAATGGATGTGGAAAACAATCATGAATATGTTTGCAATTGATTACTATTTTGTTGTCCTTTATCTTAGTTTAAAGTTTTTCGAGACTTTATAGAAACTTCGTTTACAAGTTTACTATTTTTGTAATATTAATAGAATATTTAAATCCCTTTCATGCATTTCGAAAGGGGTCCAGAATTTTGAGAAGACAACTTTGAACTTGCACTATTGTTTGATCAAAAGTTATCTAATTGAAAGTTGAGCCTGAAAGTTGTCTTTTCATATACATAGCACTGATGCATTGAGTACTATTATCTTTTTATTATTGCTTTGTGTTATTGAATTTGATAGTTATCTTATTTTTATGTTCTTTCATTATATAAGTCACTCTGCAAAAAATATGTCATTATCACTATTGATATGAAGTATTGAATGATTTGTGATTATATATGAAATAACGAAATATTTTGTGATTGAGTTTTAATCAACTAAATTAATTAACTATTTATTTAATTTAGTTTCTTATGCATGCTTTCTTTTCACTAAAGTATGAAATGATATATATTGTTATGTACTTTGTGAAATCTTTCTATTAGATCACATTAAAAGAAGTTTTATTCAAGGAAATATTTAGAATAATTTTCAATTTTATCATTAGCTTTAAAATCATTCCATCACTTTGATTTCATTTCTCTTGTTATTATTAAATCTCTTTAAAATGGGAAACTGGTCCCTTTATCCCCAGTCAGACCCACCAATTTCAACGAAAAAGGAGTTGATTTAAGCTCTGGACCGGGTGGTATTCCCCAATGTTGAGGTAGTCAATTTCCAGCCTTCAACATTTTTGGTGCTAAAAGGAGGGCCACTGACTATGAATGGAAAAAATGTGTGACCAAAAGGGCCATCCAAAGAATCATTCGCCCTCAAAATCTCCTCCTACTTCTAGGTATCACTCGAATCTCCCACTCCTAGACCAGAAGTAAGAGCAACTGTAAAGTCTCCTAGTATTGGCTCTAAGATAGTCATTGATTCATCAACAAGAAAATTATAAAGGAAGGCTTGAGGGTTAGTTGGAGGACACACACAAAGTCTGAATGTAAAGATTTAATTCTTCTGACGGAGCAATGCTCGGACGAAGATCATATCTGAGTGATTCAACGAAGCAGTGAGGGGTAGAAGTAGTTGTTGGTCAGAGGACCAAGAGTACATTGCAGAGAGGCAACAGAGACAAAAAAGAAGCCAGCGCAACCACCAAGAGAGGTGACACATACACTAGAGAGAGTGACGCAGGCCCACGCAGGGCTCGTGTAGGGGCTATGCAGTGGCTCCAAGGGACAATCCATAAATTTTTGGAGATCGGGGTTTCTAAGCCGACATGGATGAAACTTGATTTTCTGAGAGGCAGATCAACACAAGGAAGGGGTGACAAATTCTTCAGCTAGACCCATGCAAGCTTGCACATCTACTGCGTAGAGGCAGCCGAGGTTTCACCAGTTTCTGATCTGAATCAGTCAAGACTTAAAACTCATGATTTATTTTTGTCTGCCAAGGAAATTCTCTGTTGGGTGAGCCAGATTATGGCACCCTATATGTACTCAAATTATTGTTGCTTAATAATATAAACCCTCAGAACTGTTGCAGTGGTTTTCCCGCATTGGGTTTTTCCAGGGGAAGTTTATTCGAAAATAAGTGTGTACTTTGTCTGAATGCTTCATTTGTTTTTCAGTACTTGATCTATATAGTTGTGTAGGTTGCAATGTATTTACATTAATGTTTTCTTGATCTATTCAGAAAATAACTTGTTAAATTAATGAAAACAAGTAGGTAATGTAAATCAGATTTCTGTAGTAGGATTTTTGTAACTTAGATTCATAAATTTTCATAGACACTACTATCCAACAGAAGAAAGCCTTGAGAAATTCATCAATTTTATTATTAAAAATGGGGTTGATATAACTAATGTGGAAAGGAGATTATGTTATGATGAAAAATAAAATGAACTTGGAAAGGATATTATTATTGTGAATAGGTTGAGTGCCATACAGATACAAGTAAATACAAAGGAGCTATAATGTTGAGTTTTTTTAGGTTTTATTTCTCTTTTTCATACAATATCCTTAAATCTGACATGGGCCTCATTGCTTTGTCACCATGGTATATTCTTCTATGCTAGTAGAATACTATAGAGATGAAAACCAAGGTTGTTTGATATCTGAGAAGTTTTTCTACAGTTTTTTGTTAGAAGTCTAGGGAGGGAATAATCGATTTCTCTTATGGATTTTACCAATTATTATGTTTTTCTTTACACAAGGAAATAAACCCACATGTGAGGACCTAACCTATGTCTTCTAACTAAACGGAATTTATTGTTTAATTTAATTACAATAAGAAGGAAAATAGCATGTTTATAAATCAACATTTATTTGATAATAGCATACTAGTAAAATTTGATTAACAACATATTAAACAGGTAAGAAATTTCACTATCTACAATTAAATTACATAAATAAAACAAAAAATGGAAGAATATTTTTTTCAGTGCCTTGGTTGAGATACTCCTCCTGAGCTACTTTACTGAATTTACCTCCCATCCAACAATTAATGATTTCCTAGTCCAGGGAACCTCCATAGGTTCCCTAGCCCTTTGAGCCAAACTCCAACTAGTTGTAGCGTGGTCATGATAAAACCGACACTCTCCAATAGATCCAAGTTTAAATTATCTCATTTTTATATCCATTCTCCCCCTCCTCCTTCTCCAAATTCCTCCTCCAAATTAAATCCTTCAATGCCAAAATAAAGAGCAAGGAACCCCCCTTCTCCTCTAGTCCTCCTTCTCTTTATGCCTCTTCCTCTCATCCACCTCAACCACTACCATTAATGCCATGAATACCCACCATACTTTTAACTTAATTTCCTTGACTTTCCTTTCCATATCTTATCGCAAAATAAATTTGAGAAGACACCTTGGGAATGGAATTATTAATATTTAATTCAGAATTAAATTGGAGAAGACAACTTGAAAAACCATGGGAATTGGAATATTTATATTTAATTCAGAAATAAATTGTAGAAGAAAATATATTATCCAAAATTAAATTTGAGAAGACACCTTGGGAATTGAAATAGATATTTAATTCAGAAATAAATTGGAGAATACCATGTCTTATCCAAAAATAGATTTGAGAAGACCTCTTGGGAATTTAAATATGGATATTTAATTCGGAAATAAATTGGAGAAGAAAACTTGGAAAACCTTGGAATTGGTTAATAATTAAATAATAACAAATAATAAAGAGTCATTTCAATAAAATTAAATTACAGATTCACAAGTGTAGGTATATACAAATATTACATAATAATTATAAGTCAATATTTTTAGGTTAATTAAAAACTAATCAAAATTAGCATGATAGGATCAACTGTAGTATTACCTACAACCCTCCTTAAAAAAAATCGTCCTGAACTTAGAGTGAAAAGGACACAAGGAGTTCGAAAGAAGTTTGAAAATAAGGCATAAAAAAATAGACAGATATATAGTTGTCAAATTAAGTAATTCAAGCAAGGATACCACTTCCCTTCAAGAGTCTCCAACTAACCTATAGCCTCATATCCTTTCTAACCTACTTCCACTCCCATCCTATCCATCATCTACTGCAATATACTATGGCATCGACTATGCCGATCTAACAACTGATAAAACCAATATGGCGGAAGCGTCGACTATATTGACCTAAATTCCCCAATAGGAAAGTGGAAATCATCATCACACGTCTAGGGGAGAATTTCCATCACTGCCCTCCCACGATTCTAGGCTTGGAGGTTACACAATGGAAAATTCCTTCGCCCCTCCTAAAAACTAGGTTCAACACCCTAATATAGACCACACTACGACATTGGTTGGATACTTTTCATTGAATAATCTAGTCAGACAGTCATGTCACTTGCCATTTACACTTTTCCCATGTCATAATAGTGCATATCAAGTAGATACGAAACATAACATAAAAATGTACATCTTACCATCCCTCATTAGATGTCTCAAGATTCCCCAATCAGATGCCTAGATCTTGGTTATCATATAGTTCTTTCTAGTCTGCAAGTTAGTTCTCATTCATGCATATACATAACAACGAAATATATATAGATAAATTATCTTAATCATCATGTAATTAAGTCTAGTATTAATGTGCCAATTTTGTACTTCATAATTATATACTGGAAGTAAATCTCACCTTACATCAATCATAACTTCGATAAGTCATTCATTAGATAAATCAAATCCCCTTAAGTCATACATCAAACAACAATAAATCTGATAGGTCAAACACTAGATAAATCATAACCAAGTAAGTCGTACATCAGGTAAATTATACATTAATTAAGAAATACATCAAATATTTAATCAACAATATCTAATCCATCAATGATTTATATATGTAGTTTAATTTGTTCAACTAAAATGAATCAATATTACATAATTTTCATAAATAAAACAACATGAAAATACAAATAGAGCCTTAGCATAGGTAGCTATCTAAGTCAAAATGGGCATCACAAATGCTTAAAAAGTGAAGGGTAGTCACGACGTATAGTCTCTGAATCCTCCTAGGTAGTAGATACTGGGATATACTTGTCCCACTGGACCTTGGTCCACCATGCGACATATGAATTGTTGAACCCTACAGTAAAATATGCATAATGGTTTGACCATTACGGTTCCCAATCCAAGACCTACAATTCCCTCCAATCTAGTATGTGAGATTCATCAGAAACATAATGTCGTAGAATAGAAACATGAAAAAAAATCACGAGTTTTATGAAAATGGGGTGGCAGTACAAGATGATAGGAAACTGGTTGAATCTTATCCTTGACTGTAAAAGGTCCTATAAACCATGGTGAAAGCTTTGTCCCTTTCCCAATATGAATGGTTCTCTTCTTGGGTCGTATATGAATAAAAACTTGGTCTCCTATTTCATAATTTCGATAAGTCCTATGTGCATCAACATAAATATTTTGTCTATATTGTACTTACTTTAACCTTTGTCGAATATGTATTACCCATTCCTCCATTTCTTGAACCAATTCCAACCCAACTATTACTTAGTCCTCCAATTTTTCCCAACTCAATGGTGTCGTGCATGGCCTCCCATATAGAGCTAGATAAAGAGGCATCATGATTGAACTATGGTAACAATTATTATAGACAAACTCTACCAATGGTAAGTACCTTTCCCATTGAGTTGGATAATCCATGATGTACATTCTAAGCATGTACTCCATAACTTGATTTACTCTGTTAATATACTAGTCTATTTCTAGATGATATGCAGTGCTTAGGTTCAAATGAGTCCCTAATGTTCACTGCAAACTTGTCTGAAACATAGATGTAAAGCACAAGTCTCTATCAGAAATGATATTTGTGGGTAACCCATGTATCATAATAACTTCTCTTATAAAAATTCGAGCCACATGAGTAACATCATAAGTGTCTCTCATTGGGATGAAATGGACACTTTGGTCAATTTATCCACTACAACCAATATATCATTGTGCTTATATGAAGTGAGTGACAAACCCACAAAAAAATACACATAAACAACCTCCCATTTAGACATAGGGATTTCATGTGGTTGTAGGAGTCTTGCTAGATGGAAATGGTCAACATTCACTCATAGACAGTCAAGACTTTTGGCGACAAATTGGACTATTTCATGTTTCATACTTGCCCAAAATAAGAGTTTATTCATGTGTGCATACATCTTCTTCACTCCAGGATGTGCACCATATAGTTCTCTATGTGACTCTTCGAGGATGGTTCTTAGTATACCCCCTTCCTTGGGGATGTACATTCTCCCTTGAAATATCAATAGTCCATCTTTTTTAAGGACATAACCTTCAAACTTTGGTTCTATTTACTTCCTACTCTGGAGTGGTGATATAACCTTCAAATACCAACTATCTTCAAAGAGTTTCTCAAATACAAGATCTTGGGTGCTAGAGAGGAGGTTCGTGGTCTCCTGCTTAGTGCATCAACCACCACATTCTCCTTTCCCTTAATGTATGAGATCCAAAAATCATACTCACTCATGAATTCGCTCCACCACATCTGCCTAGAATTCAAATCTCTCTGAGTGAAGAGGTGTTTCAAGTTATGATGATCATTTCTTAACTCAAAGCTTCTCCCAACGAGGTAGTGTCTCCATTGTTTCAAATCTAGCATCGTTGTTGCTAACTCTAAGTCATGGGTAACATACAATTCTTCATGTTTCTTCGACTTTTCTGGATGCATAAGCTATTGCTCCCACTCTTGCATTAACACAACTCCTAATCATTTATTTCAAGTGTTAGTATGAATCTTTTGTCAGAAAAAGACCACTTTAGCTACGCATAACAAATAGCCCTAACATCAATTATGGCTACCAATATCTTCAAATCTACAGTTAGTTGATCTAAATAAAGCTGCACAAATCCAGATCTATACATGAAAAGACATTAAGCAGTAAAAATGAAATGTTGCTCCATGCATCTAATAGATAAGACAATAACAATATTTTTGAAAGAATTTTTATATTAAAGGGCACCTGAGAGGAAAACAAGAAAGGTGTTTCCAATTCTCCACAATGGGATGGGTTCTTGAAAGTCCTCAGCATTTCAAATCTAAAATTTCTCTCTCTTGTTGGTGTAGAAAACCCAGACAAACATAGAACTCAAAGGAAGCTCACAAAGCAAATGATGGAGAATGTGACAATGATAATGGCTCAAAGTCAGACCAAGAATATAGATCCAGAGTGATCTAATATGCCAATGAAAGGTGACAAATGAATAGGAAAACCCTTCTATTTATAGCAAAATATTAGAGTAGTCTAGGGCTTGGTGCATGAATAAAATATTATTAACCAAATTCTAGAACCACTTTTTAGGAATATTTTATTATATTCGTTGGAGGGAAAAGGTATTTGACTTGGGTCAAATCCCTTTATTTGTAAATAATAAATAAATAAATGATTTATTTATTATTTTAAGGAAGTGGTTGAATGATAATTAAATAAATAATGATTTATTTAATTATTTATAAATTATTTAGTCATATTTAACAAGGAATATTATTTAAATAAGATTTAAATAATTATTCCTAGAAAATAATAAGATAAATAAGGATTTATCTAATTAATTTCCTTGTTTTGGGTTAAATATAACCAAGAATAATAATTAAATTACTGTTTAATTAATTATTCCATGAGGAAAATCAAACAAATATAGATTTGTTTAATATTTCCTTTTGGGGTTTTCTATTTAGACCATAAACAACCTAATAAATGTGTTTTATTAAGTTATTTTACATAGTGAAAGCAATTTTACTTAGGGTAAAATAGGTCTTACATGGTGTACTTGGGTCCATCTAATGATAATAGGTTAGATGACCAAAGAATGGTGTAACATCAAGCATCCATAAAAATTGTGAAGTCTTTATCCATATCCAAGACTTGAAGGATTAGAGCGATGGTTGATGATTTGTTCAACTCAATTTATATAATGTTACATTCATATGTCCATTCATGGAACATTGAAACCTTAGAGGTGATTGAAAATTTCCTTTGTAATTTTCTTTAAATTGATGCTACACATTGAAAAGGAATCATCACCTCTACAAAAACAAATGGGTAGAGGTCAATGTGAGAGTTCACTTAATCATATCATAAATGTGGAACAAAAAAGAGTGTCTTTTGGATTAGTCACATCATTAGGATTTGGTCGACGTTTTGAACCAACTAATGTGGTTCATCCTCGGGACAAAGGTGAAAAAATCTATCAATCTTAAAGAATAAATAGCAATCATGCATCACGGCCCAAAGTTAGCCATTAGGACGCTAAGAATTAGTTATTAAATTTATTCAAATAAAATTTTAGTTATAAACTAGTTGTTTAGAATAAGCAATTATATATATATATATATAAAGAATAAATTAAATAAAATTAATAATATTAGAAGGGTTAATTTTTTTATTTTATAGAAAGTATTCGAATATATATTATAGTAAGTTTTTTAGTTTTATTAAGATTAAAATTAATTAATTAATTAAAATTATATAAAGAAATTATGTGATTTTTTAGTTCATAATAGTTAAATTGAATATATATATATATATATATATATATATATATATATATATATATATATATATATATATATATATATATATATATATATATATATATATATATATATATATATATATATATGAATAAAAAAGATAAATTAAGAAGAGAGGGTCAGAATTCAACTCTTACTCAATTTCCAACCATCATCCCAATTGTATGCTCTTAATCTCTATAGCCTCTCTAAGCTTCCTATGGTGGAAAAGGTCAACCCTAGCAATGACTTGGGAATCCTCAATGCAGACATGGTGCTTGGATTTCTTCGCATGTTGAGCTAGAGCTGATGAGCGAGAAAAATTGCGTCTAATGTTTGCTGCATTCACATGGATTCTCTGGTTAATGGAGCGACCAATTTCTCCAATGTAGGGAATCCCACATGAACAAGGAATTGAGTAGACCCCTTTCATATCTTTAGGTTCTGTAGGGTCCTTCACAGATCTAAGAGAATTTCTATTGGTATTAAGGGGTTTGAACAAATTAAAAACTCTATTATTTTTAAGAATATGAGAAATCCTATTAGTGTTCCCTTGGAAAAATGGAACTTGAACCTTAGAGATAGGATTATCATGAGCAGTCTTAACCCTTGGTTTTTTACAAGCTCTTTGAAGAGCCTTGAGGCCTTGAGTTATGTTATATCCATTATTTTCAAAAAATTTAAGAAGATGAGATTTTTCCTACTCCAGGTGATTCTCATCAGAAATTCTTAGATCACGGGTTGTAAAAGTGCTAAGGACCCAAAAATTTTGCGATGGAAAATTATGAGAATTGGCATGAAGATACTGTTTCGTGTGAGTTTTTTTTGCGATTTTTTTTTTGAGAAATGAAACCATCATTCATTCTAGAGAGGAGGATGTCAAGGAAAGGAAGGCACCCATTTACCTCAACTTCTATTGTGAATTTGATGGATTCTAATTGGGAATTAAGATGGTTAAGAAACACATCTACTTTCTAGGGACTATGAGGCCAAATGATGCAAGTATCATAAACAAACCTCTTCCATCTTTTAGGGTGAAATTGAGCAGAGGCTAAAGCCTTGGTCTCGAAATATTCCATGAATAAGTTAGAAACAATAGGGAAAATATGGGAACCCATTGCCACCCTACAAGTTTGTTCATAGAACTCACCTTGGAAATTGAATAAAGTAGAGGTGAGGCAGAGGCCAACTAATTTGGCAATGTCATTGTTAGTGATCTGATTTATGAAATCAATGGCCTCTTAAATGGGGGTTTTGGTATAAAGGGAAACAACATAAAGTCTTAATAACAAATCCCCATGGTCAAGTCTAATATCTTTACATTCTTTAACAAAGGAATTCGAGTCCTTAACAAAGGAATCAATGCAACCAACGAGGGGTTTGAGGTTTTAAGCCAAAAAATTTGCAAGAATTTAAGTAGGCCCACCTATTGTGTAAACAATAGGTATCAATGGGACCCCAACCTTATGAATCTTTCAAAGGCCATAAATTCTAGCGGTGAGAGGATTGCTTTCAATAAGCTTTTTACTGAGAGGTTTAAGAGAATTATTCGAGCTAACTGTCAATGGTTCCAAATGCTAGATTATGAGAACATGGATTTTCAATGTAAGGCTTTTCAACAAGCCTTGTTCCCCTCAGGAAAATGATTAAAATAAATAATGCCAAAAGGGTGGAAACAAATGAAAAAAAATACTTCCAAAGGAAACTCCATAAACTCCAAAGGAAATTGCATCCCTCCACTACTTAATCGAGTCTTGCATAAACACAATGACAATATTTCCCATTGCTCAGTGCATCCCATTGGTGGGAAGACTATTATTACATTCAATATTAAAGTTATCCTTAGCTTAGATTATGTCTAGATGGATAGCGAAACATATTCAAAATTAGGGCTACACCTATCAACCCACTATAAACTCTAAGATCACCCACCATAGGATGTTATGATAGAGAATCCTTTCTTACAACCTATGGCTTATTACTATGGTGATAAGCTAAGGTGGAATCTTCTACGAAGGCCCCAAACGACAAGGCCTCTAAGATCAACTTATTGCAATGCCAACGATTAATAGTCTTTAGAATACAGTGCCACAAGCCACAATATTCAAACTAAACAATAAAATAATTTATTTTATGCATTAATTTTTTTTATATAAGGAAAAGAAAACAATTATAATTTAGATTAATAATGTGATAAATTAATAATTTCACATTGGAAGAAATTTTAAATAATAAAAAAGTTCAATACTTAAAATTAGAAAAAAAAAATTAATAAGTTCATGGAATGATAGTTTTAATATGCATAAAATTTTGAGGTTGAAGAAGTTTAAAAGTTTCACAACCATTTGCTCACTCTTTTCTTTAATTTTTTTTCATGTATATATATAAAATTTTGCTAAGCTTCAAAGATTGGGAAAGTCTAATGTTTACTAGAAAGGAAACAAAGTATGATGATATAGATTCTGAAATAGTTTTTGGAAAGAATAATAATATGGAATGGCTCCCCTAGGTTACTAATGTTAACTCTATCTCGTTGCTCTAATAGTGGGGACCTTCTATGTCTTTACCGATGACTATTGCTACAATTTCTTCACCAATTTGGCATCTCGTCAGAGGGCAAAGAAAAAATCTTAGTGCAAAACATATAGGTCATAGAGAAATGACGGCCAACTTCATGTAGTACTTGAGCCCCAATTCCTTCATAGCTACTAAAACGTTCTATTATTTTTATTAAATTTTATATTTTACTATAAAAAATTAGATATGCAGAAATCTATTTCTAATAACTTATTTAAATTATGCATAAAAATTTAAATATGTTTTTATTTATTTCAAATTAAAGCCTATTAAAAATAAATTAGAACCGTATAAATGTTTACATTATCTATTTCTATAAGCACCAATAAGATTGAGATCTTAATGAGTGAAAAGTTGTGAAAAAAATAAAGTTATATGAACCTTTCATTTAAAAAACTCCATGTGTGCAATAAGCTATGTGTTATTGTCTCTCTTACACAATTTAAAATCAAAAAACACATTTGAAACCAATTAAATGTTAAAAAAAAAAAAATTAAATTAAATTAAATTAAATGTTAAAAATATAAACAAATAAAAATTTAAAATGAAAAAAACCAACTTAAACAAAATTAGTTAAATAGTGAAATTTCATTTTGTTAGTTGTTGAAATGTAATGTTCCTCTTTTAAAATTAAAAAACACATCTCAACCAAAAAAACAAAAAACCAAGCAAAATTAGTTAAATAGTGGAATTTCATTTTGTTAGGTGTTGAAATGTAATGTTCCTCTCAGTTTATTTTGATACCTCGTCATTGACGTATTTTGAAATACAATTTTTTTAATTATTTTATAATAATTATTCAAAAATTTTGAAATAAAAATGATTAATTTACGTAAACTTAAAAATTCTAACCCTGTTATATAAAATTAAAATTGGAAAACTAAAGCAAATCTAGCTGGTGTGATAAGTCTAGCTTTTACCAGATAATGGTTGAGGAGCTGAAACTCCACCGTCAGAGTGAAAATTTAGTGCTGAAAAGTTCACTGACAACTAAAAAAAACGTGAGGAAAAACCATGGTTCCGTCTAAATTTGCAGCTTCATGTACTATGGTTTCAAGCATGCGGACTCTTCATGTACATTAAAAACATTATTTATAAAAAGTAATTTTAAAAATAAAATAAAAATAAAAGATAGGTATGTGGCATTCATGTCGGTCCATGACATTTGTCTTTACAGAGTCATACAATATTGTGGAGATATAAAAATATAAACATATAAAACAAGAGAAATATATATATGGGGTTTACTGAGGGTTGCCTTCTAGGGCAAACAATATAAATTAACATAACTTCTTTCATCAAATCATATGTCAAATGAATGGCCCAAGTTGACTATGGAATTACAATATTTTATAAGGCAAATTTTCATCTATTTTTAGCTTCAGAGCACTTCTCCTGAACCCCCGCTGGTGGGGAGCTCATAAAAGTCGTCGTCACCCCCCTAATGGTGATTAAAGGGCAGCGTTTCTGCCCCATTAGGAACAAGGATCCAACGTGGTTGAAACAAAAAACCTATGAAAAATTAGGAATATAATCAAGCTCGACACCCAACAATAAATTTGACCTAGGCTTCGTTAATCTTCCAAAGTAGTGCACATCATTTTGAAATTTTTGTTACTTTGAGAGTTTTATCACCATCCTCGCGGTTTAAGTTCTCTACTAAGTAGTGAACCTCCATGGTCGTTCTGAGGTCGACGATGGAGCCACATATTATGTAGTAGAGCTTTTTTATTTATTTATGTTTATTTCAGAGTGGATTTTTTTTTTACAGGAAAGCATGCAAGGTTACAAAACACTGTGACGTAGTGCAACAAGTATCTATATAAGTATCTACAGAAGAACAATTGAAGACACTCTTGTGGAAAAATAACTAAGATGAAGCAATCTCTCTATCATATGAGTGCATAAATAGGGGAAAGGAGGGCATGCCAAGGAGAGGCTTGTATTTTCCAATTCACGTTGGTTTTCTGTTGTTATTTGATTAGCAATTCAACAAATCGATAGCCCATTTCTTGCAATCCGAAGTGATGCAACCATTAGATATTTTTCCAATTAAAATGCTTATCCAAATAGTTGGTCATCTTTGGTGCCTAAGAATAATTATTTGGGTCTACATCCACCTCCACAACCTTTAGAGGAAGATGTTGAAAATGGGTTATCAAATATTTAAAGAGAAGCTCTTTTGAAAAAGGCAAGTGATGCAACTATACCATGTAAAGTACGTGAAACCGGGCTTCCAAGTTATTCAAAGAGAAAGATGTAACAACTTATATCTAATATAAAGTTCGCTGTTGTTTTATTTTTCTGGGAAAAAAAAAATTCCCCCTTGCGTGGACACCTCCACACTACAACATAAAGGGGGGTTTTCAGACAATATATAAGACAATTTTTGGGTAAATTGTCTTAATTTGAGACAAAAGAAAACTTGTGTATTGTCTTAAATATTGTCTTTAAGCGGGTGTCTCAAATTAAATTGTCTTAAAATATTGTCTCTATAAAGACAATATATAACACAATCATTTTTGTCTCTCTAGAGACAATTTCATTTTTGTCTCTCCAGAGACAATAGTTGCACTACAACACAAATGGGGGTTTTAAGACAATTTCTGGCTAAATTGTCTTAACTTGAGACAATTTCATTTTTGTCTCTCCAAAGACAATAGTTGGAATTAAAGACCTATTGTCTTTATGGAGACAATGTCTTTAATCTTATCTATTGTCTCTGTAGAGAAAATATAAAACAATGAATCCAGAAAAATATCTCACCATTAAAATAAATCAATATAAAAAATTTAATTAAAAAAAATCAACAATATCTTTGAAGAATTCATGTTAGGGTATAGTGGAATCGAACCACCAACCTCCTGCATGGCAGGTGCTCTTCCAATGAGCTAGCACCCTTTAAAGAATTATGTGAGGAGTTATGACAGTTCTTGAAATTGTATAATAGGCATTGATTTTTAAAAAATGTTCAACACATAATGGCATAATTGACGCGCTTATTGGTGTAAGGAAAGGCCTCATTGACGCAGAAGTAAACAACATTTTTTAAGAAAAAAATAATTAAAATTTGTAAAATAGTACAAGATCCAAATAAAACAAAAAGGATTTAAACCAACAAATGAGGATTAAAATTTTAATAAATATTTACACAAAACAAACATAAAAAAATAAAAATAAAAAACCTTAACGACTATTCTCTGTAAAAAATCATGTTAATTATCAATCCATGACCACATTGACTCAAATCCATGACCACATTGACTCATCATCTGGTATCCACATAGATAATTTCCCAGAAATATGATACAATTTGATAAATGGGCATTTCCCTTCGAGTGCTCGAAACTAACACATGCAAATACCTGCAAGCACCCCATTGCCTAGTAGACTAGTAAGTTGCTGAGTTAAAATATAAGCACCAAAACTATGGGCACCAACAGCCTAAAAAAATTGACACATTTAAATGGAAATTAACCATCTAGAACTAAAAGAATCCAGATTCAGTTACAACTATTACATGAGATTGTGCTTCCAAACAAGCTTCAGCAAAACGCTTGTGCACAACCAATGACGGATAACTTAGTTTGGAGTGTCTTCAAAGAACCTTTCGGCAATAAAAGGAGGTGGAGAAAAGCTTGCTACACATTTGAACTGTCATGGCAAACAATAAAACATATATAAACCTTTAATAAGAGTAACCAGCTGTGTGCATGTAATCCTCGTAGCTTTCAAAGTTGGATTAAAAAAACCATTAAATTCCCAAACAAGATATATGAAAGCGTACCATGTGTTGTTGATATTTTTCCCTTATTGCAACCAATGTACTAGATTTTCGATTCATTTGTACATTATATATTTCCATTACACAGTCCTTAAACTGCGATGCCTTGTATCTTGTATAATGCGCCAAAGTTGGATTCTGCATAACAAAAAATCTACAAATTTATGCCCGCACATAAAGCCAACACAAAACAGTATAATAGTAAACTTCAGGGAGTAGACAATACCCATGGATGTGTTAGAAAATCAAGAGTCAATCGAGATAGAAATACAGTTGAAGCTGCTATAAAGGATGGTAGGTGTTGGAGAAAACTACATTCCATGAGTGTCAACTCTGCCAAATAATTGGCTAAAAACTCCATATGCAAACTCGGGGCCTGCCAAAAAGTATTCCATTTTAATAAAAATAAGCAATGGTACAAAATATAAAAGAATCCAGCTCAAAAATTAGGTGTATGTAGGTACTCTTGACATCTTCCTCTGTAGCCCCAGGACTCAATCTCATAGTCTCATACTCCTCTTTCATCCCAGGGAAAGCAACAAAAGCCATCACAGTTACATTCCTCCTGCCTGTCGAATTTTTCTTCTCTCCATTTTTCTTTCTCAAGAAAGAATTCCCCTGAGCACCCATAAGTCTTCTAATAGTGGCAACAATGATCTCTAACAAAAAATGCTAATCCCCAATCTGAGCTTAATAACATAATCCGATCTAAATGTACAGAATGGGTGTACCAAAATCCAGTAACAAAGAGTAGAGATTATTGCAAATGTGCGAAACATAAGCAAAGCTAAATAATGAACCTAACCCCGGAATTCAAACAACCACTTAACACGCTGGCTGTGGATAAGGCTGGAGAACTGTGTGTGCCAAGAACTAAAATGTGGATAAGGCCGGAGAACTGTGTTGCTGATCCCCAATCTGAGCTTAATAACACAATCCGATCTGAATGGGTGTACCAAAATCCAGTAAAATACAAAGAGTAGAGATTATTGCAAGTGTGGGAAAGATAAGCAAAGCTAAATAATGAACCTAACCCCGGACTTCAAACAAACACTTAACACGCTGGCTGTGGATAAGGCTGGAGAACTGTGTGTGCCAAGAACTAAAATGTGGATAAGGCCGGAGAACTGTGTGTGCCAAGAACTAAAAGGATAAACTTACGCACTATTCCCACCGAAAATGAAAATTGTTTTGACCAATGGAATGTAGCACCATTATTGAAAGCAGAATTATAATATGACCACCTTATCCAAACAAACATTTCTCCTCCCCACTCAACCGACTTTGTTGCAGGAATGTGGTGAGTATACAAATCTACAGGACTAGGATTATGGAGTGAGTATACAACAGGATTTAGCTTTCTGAAAAAAGAATGTTCTTTATACATTATATAATTTTCAAATTTATAATGAAAAGAAGCCTGGACGCTATTGGGGTTTGGGGTTTGGGCTCTGTTGTTTGAGCTTTTCTAATGAGCTGGAACTCTCTGCCCAATCTCTATTCGAAATAAAAAATCAACAGAATGGCCTACATGATCAAAGAATTAAAGAACTTACCTCATTGTTTGAGTTAGAAGGGACATATAAGAGCCCAATTACACAACCAATGCAAGCAAGCCCCGTGAGGAGGCCACCAATATTTAGCATAAGATGTAAATAAACCCCGATAGTTGTTGTTACCAGGGCACATCTAAGTGACAAATAAACCTTTTTCAGATGACTCTGCACGACAAGGCTGATCTTTTTCATGTTCTTCAAAGCACTGTAATCCCACAAAGACTGACCGAAACCCTGGTTAGGGAATCCCCTGCCATAATAAGAAGTGTATGAAGCCATTTACACGCTCAGAATTCAATAGAAACAAACCTAATACACATAACTCAGAAACCTAAAGAAAGAGCAAACAAAAAGATTGCAAGAACTATGAATTGGAGATGAGAAATCTAAATTGATTTCTGAAACATTAAAATGCAAATGGTTAAAGGAAAGTAAACGAAATACCTCTCTTGGGGTTTGTATAATGTTGTTGCACACGAGGGAAATAACTCAGAACAGTCATATTCATTCAATTGCCTCACCTACTTTTCGGGCATGAATCCATTAAGGACTCACGTAGCTTTTGCGGATCTATTTCCATTTTTGCTCTGTGACAGCTACGTGAGGGTGCCGAGCTATGATACCAGGGAGGGTGGTCACAAGAACGAGAGAACCCACTGCTCCTTGTCTGTCTTATTATTATTTTCTTGAAAGATAATGTGATATACACACACATTAGAGTGTGTGAGAGAGAGAGAAGATGCCAATGCCTGCTGGAGCTTGCAGCCAAGGGTGAGTGAAGGTGCTAAGAAGCAAGCTCACCATCAGAGTCCTCAAGCACTGTGAGAAGACCAATGCATTGGTAGATGATGTCCTTTGGGGAGTGACCTATACTAAAAAAACCCAGTTCTATGATACTAGGGACAGTTGTCACAAGAATGAGAGAACCCATTGCTCCTAACATCAGAGACTGAAGGGAGAAATCACCTGGTACAAACCATGCTTGCTCCACTGGACCTACTGGATGGTATTTGGGAGGGGGGAACCCAACTCTTGTAGAACCTGGCACTTGTCTGTCTGCTAGTATGTTTCTTCTGTATTTTACCATTTACAAAAAAAATCTATATTTTAACCTTTTCAATTTTGGTATTTGGTATTAACATTTGATTGTGGAGCAGATCAGGGAGCAATTGTACTATGAACATAAAGCAATATTGTGAGGACAATAAAATGCCAATGGATGCAACTAGGCATAATGGGAAGCAAAACAGTAACAAAGAGGCAAGCCACAAAACATTACAGTACATTGAGCAAGATTGGAAGCAAAATGGGGTCAACGGTTTGACAAAATACATCAAGCAGGAAGCATCTTGAGCAGAAGAAAATGAGATAGAGTAACAGCATAAAGATGCAATAGGTAAAAGCACAGGGGAATTTAGCAGAAGATGAAGCACCTTTACTCCTACAAAATATTGAGGAGAAATATAATTTGTTCATTGTGCAATTTTGGATGCAAGAATATGATAGTATGTGCAACTATATACATATAATTCTGCCCTTTAAAAAAATGAATTTCTGCAAAAATTTGCATTTTCGTACCTGCCTATCATTATAACTAGGAATTTCCAATCTTTATTGTGCAATTTTGGATGCAAGAATATGATAGTATGTGCAACTATATAAATATAATTCTGCCCTTTAAAAAAATGAATTTATGCAAAAAAATTCATTTTCGTACCTGCCTATCATTATAACAAGGAATTTCCAATCTTTTAATACAAGCAATTAAGTCCAAACTTCCACACTGTCAAACTCAAATTCCAACATTATCAAACAATTGAGAGAAGTTCCAAACTTCCACCATGCTACATCAATCGGAAGGAATGTCAAGGCCATGTGATAGCATCCTATCCCTCCAGCACAAACATCCCTAGTGGTATCAGTGGTGTTCCTTGTAAGCCCTGTTTGTCTTGTGGTTGTTATCTGTGATGTATTATGATCTACTACTAAATTGACATATCCCTGTCGTAAGATTTTGTTCCACATTAATACTAGCTCTATTCTTACCATATGTTTGTTTGAATAATCCCACATGGACAACTAGTTAAGACAAAGGAGGCATATGATGCATCACCCACAAAAAAAGCCTTCCTAATGTAGAAGTTGGCTTTGGGGTGCAAGTCCCCAGGTTGATGTCATAGCATCCTCCCTCACTCTAGTACTGACAGCACTATTGATAATGGTGATATGCCTTGTGGATCCTCTTTGGCTTGTGGCTCTTCTATATGTGATCTATTACAAATTTACAAGCTATCACTAAAGTGGAATTCCTTTTGGTGGGAGTTTGTTCCACATTACTATTACTCTACCCCAATCATATGCATGGAGAGCAATTGTACTATGAACATAAAGCAATATTGTGAGAACGATAAAATGCCAATGGATGCAACTAGGTAGAATAAGAGTCAAAACAGTGCCAAAGAGGCAAGCCACAAAACAGTACAGGACATTGAGCGAGATTGGAAGCAAAATGGAGTCAACGGTTTGACAAAAAACATCAAGCAGGAAGCATCTTGAGCAGAAGAAAATGAGACAGAGTAATAACATAAAGATGCAATAGATAGAAGCACAGAGGGGAATTTAGCATAAGATGAAGCAACTTTACCCCTACAAAAGATTGAGGAGAAATATGATTTGTTCATTGTGCAATTTTGGATGCAAGAATATGATAGTAGGTGCAACTATATACATATAATTCTGACATTTAAAAAAATGAATTTATGCAAAAATTTGCATTTTCATAGCTGCCTACCATTATGACAAGGAATTTCCAATCTTTTAACATAAGCAAATAAGTCCAAACTTCCACACTGTCAAACAAAAACTCCAACATTATTAAACAATTGAGAGAAGTTCCACCATGCTACATCATTCAGAAGGAATGTCAAGGCCAAGTAATAGCACCCTATCCCTCCAGCACAAACATCCCTAATGGTATCAGTGGTGTTCCTTGTAAGCCCTCTTTGTCTTGTGGCTGTTATCTATGTGATGTATTACAATCTACTACTAAATTGACACACCCCTGTGGTAAGATTTTGTTCCACATTAATACTAGCTCTATTCTTACCATATGTTTGTTTGAATAATCCCACATGGATAACTAGAGTAAGACAAAGGAGGCCTATGAAGCATCACCCACAACAAAAGCCTTGCTAATGCAGAAGTTGGTTTTGGGGTGCAAATCCCCAGACTGATGTCATAGCATCCTCCCTCACTCTACTACTGACAGTTCTATTGATAATGGTGCTGTTGAGGAGGTAAATCCCCTCTGCGGATAGAGGCGATCCCTACTAGCCCAGCAGGGGTCTAGCAACAATCACAAAATGTTACGACGCAAGTTCCTAGTTACGAATGAAAAGACCAAAGATGGAGGCCTACCTGGAATCCAATGCTATGATCTGAAGAAGAGAGTGTTCCCGTTCCTCAGCCTCGGCAGATCACGATCCTCCACGATCTCCGCGGATGGACACCTCGCCCCTTGGGTGTATACTCAAAAACGAGATACAAGCATAAATCCATAAAATCCGACATACGCAACTAAATATCGGTCAGAAAGGATGCTACTCATATTAACATAATTGAAAACGAGTGGAGCCATAATTTTTAATCATTCATTAAATAACAATCGAAAAGAAGAGATTACAACCAATGTTCGACGTACGTGGTCTCCCGCGAGGGATGGGTCTCTAGTCGTTCACGTCTCGCAAAGCTCGCCGGGGAAAGGGAAAACCTCTCCTAGAGAGTCTTTCGACGATAGTATCCTTGCTGAGTCGGCCTTAAGGGAGAAAGAGGATTCTTTACAGCACAAAGGCTCTTGGGAATATGGAGATTCAAAGCTTAGGCACTTCAAGACTAGCTTGCCATGGGATTGAGCAGGCTTTTATAGATGGAGAAGGAGGGAGTTGGGATCCCTATTATGGTGGGATTGGCCCTATCAATAAGGAAGGTTCCATGGGGAGGTGGAAAACCACTTCCCTTCCATAGAACTCCCGCAGCCAAACCTCCCAACTCAAGATAGGCAATGATTTCTGAATCTGTTGAAACACAACTTCCGCCATCTTTATTTAAAAAACACTCCTTAAATTGGCTGGCGCGACTGCTGCTCTGAGACAGATTGCCAGTTGGCGCGGCTTCTTTGCAGGATTTCCCCCATTGGCGCGGGTTCTGAACTGTCTGCCCGCGCCAATGCAAAAGGAGATGTTTTTCATGACTTTTGCAAGGAGATGTCTTAAGGGCACATATAGCTCATGCTTAGAGGAATGCTTTGATGATGGTTTCAAGGCATGACAATGTTTACAGGTCACAAAATGGGTCCTCCATTGTGCGGGATGGGGAATGTCAGGGACGGCGACAAATTAATGTGTAACAGATGCCCCCTAAAGTATGAGGCCCGAACGAGAGGGAGGGGTGAAATGCTTTACGAGAACGTGTCCAACTGAAAACTCCGCCATCGGAAAACCTGCGTGAAGGAGTAAAACTGATGTCTCAAATACATGATATATATGTGGTATGGGCGCAGCCATCCATAACAGAGTATACAATAATCCAGATCCAAGGCATGGACGCAGCCATCCAGTGAGGATCGATAAATAGACTCAGGTATGGTCGCAGCCATCCAATCAGTGAGTCATGTACAAAATGATAATAATCCACAATCGCAGCCTGGATTAGACACAACCCAGGGTCTTGCGCTCCATCTCGACCCAAACAAGTACAAGTTCGAGCATGTTAATATGTGAGCTGATGTCGAACATGCAAGAACATCGTCTGATTACCAGCCAATGATGAAAGCTGTTAACAGACGCGAGAGAAACCACCAATAATGAAAATGGTTCTTAAGGTACTGCAGGTACAATCTACGACATGTGAATAAATGAGTTGGCGTCGAACACCCACAGAATCACTCGATCGGAGGCCAATGATGAAAACCTCACATCGAATGCGACGAACCTGCCATTGAGGCATGCAAGCTCCAAGGTACCATAAAAGAGTCTCTAGATCAACTTCCTGGATAATGAGCTGAAGTCGACAGGAAGTGACCTTGATCGAAGGTGGGCAATAATGTTTCCCACATCATCAACACGAGACAGAGGAACATGATGTTTTTGTTGTGAATCAAGATCGTATGAGAATCAGAGGAAGGTTGATATTTGCAGAGGCCAACTTCTCTTGAACATATAAACGACACGATAGTGGACTTGGCAGTATTTGACATCAATGGATCAGAGGTCATGGTGACAAGGCAATGAACAGATGAGAGGTCAAAAGGGATTATCCAAACCCATGGAGGCAAGTGAAGAACAAGATGAGATGTCCCCAACCCGACACGAATGCAGACAAGTGCCATGTTCAAGAGCGACATACTGCCGACACGACAATGATGCTGGTTCCATTTTCCCCCCACCATTTCTGGCGAGTACCCCAATTATTTTTGATAACAAGCTTGAAGGGGATGGCATATGCTTGTAATATAAGTCCGCCCTTCGGGCGAATCCATCCTAGTACATTTAACGAGCCCTAGGAAGGAGAAACTCGGAGAACGTCATTTCGACTGAATCCAATGTCATTAGGGTTTAACGAGTCTGACAAAGGGAGAACTCAAGAACTTGGCGTCTTTCATGTTTAGAGAGTTTCGAAAGACAGCAGAAAAGTAAACTCCACAGATCCCTTTTCGTAAATAGTTCCTCGGACCCGAAAAGGTAGAAAACAATATTCGAGAAAACCTCCTAGTCGCGATAGGGTAGGGTATTCTTTTTTCGTAAATAATCTATCCTAGCCCGAAAAAGGGGTAAACGTATACTGGGTAGATGTTGTTTCGTGTCCATTTTAACGAGATCGAAATGACAAGGGCCTCGGCAATCTTTTCATGTTTAGAGAGTCAGAAAAGAGCTGAAATATGACTCCAAAGTGACTTTTTCATGTATTTACCGAGTCCGAAAAAGTATAAAATACAACTCGTTTCCATCGTTAAAGTTGCAAAAACCTGCTGCTGCACATACCAAGCAAGCGTAAAACCCATTTCCGACATAACATATCAAAATATTTGATGAAAATAACTTTTTACAACTCATTTTATGTAAAAAAGTTATAAATATGCCAAAATGGTAAAAATAAAATTACATTTACTATTTACCTTGGTAAAAAGCAACAATGATCCATTTGGAGTAGAAACTTCTGACGGCGATTGCGACAAATCCGGTTGACCATTCAGTTTCTTGTCTGCTACAGGTAAGAGGCGCTTCCCTGCTCTACATCTTCATCCATTTTTTAATATTTTTCCTTTGTAAATTAGTTATCTGTGGCCACTTTTGAAATTTTAGGGCTGCCCTCATTGGCGCGGGTATCGGGCACGGACCCGCGCTAATGGGCTCTTTTATACAAAGGGCTCGCACCACGTGGCGCGACTATTCACAAAATAGCCGCGCCAGTGGCCGAACCTAAAAAAACGATATTTAAACCAAATTGCATGGAATTTGAGGCCTACCAGAGATCTAACTAAGGGTTTATGACCATATGGATGCAGGTAATCAAGCAAAATGGTGATTGAATGGAAAGATCGAGAGCATGGAGAAGAGGATGAAGAGGCCATCCAAAGTGAGGCTTGCATGAATGCCCTCAGAAACTGTGGGCTGAAGAAGTTCTTCCTTACACCCTGTCTACGAGCTCAGCCTGAGCTCCTCCAGTATTTGATTAGTATTTGGGATGAACATGAACAAGTGTTCAGGTTGTGAGATCAGGTATTAGAACTGGAGGTTTCTGATGTTTATTTTATCACCAGATTGTCTCGCAGAGGTCCGATCCCTGTCCTGACTGGAAGCAGACCATCTGGCGAGAAGATGGAAGAAGTGATGGCACGAGTGTGCCGAGGAGCACAAATGGGATCAGGGAGCAAGAAGGTGGATATCCACACTATCCCCGATCTGGCATTGAGAGTTGTCCTACATACCATCACGCGGGCTGCAGGGTCACAGGCACCGCACGAGGCCACAAAGGCCCAACTCCTGCTGGCCTCAGAATGCATGAGTCCCTTACTGTTCGACTGGGCAACAGCAGTAACGATAAACATGAAAAGGCAGCTCACAAAATGCAAACAAGCTAAACTGAAACAGTTTGGCTATGGTTCCATCCTGGTATCGTTCATTCTGGAACACTTACCAATCTTCCAGGGCCAAGGGGCCTCAGTAGCAGATCCGATACCACGAGAGCCAAGAATGGCTCGCTGGGCAGCATTAATGCCCAGAGCTGGAGGCGGCCAACAGATGTCCTGGAGGCCGGAGTTCTTTAGGTGGTTACGGCGCTAGCTGATTGTAGTGGAAGACTGGCCATATGCAGGAACTGACTTCACCGGAGACCCAGATCTCCCACTGCCAGAAGGAGATGACTGGGACGAGGAGTTGGGTAAGGCCTCATGTTTTTGATTTTTATGTTTTATGTTTTTTTTGTTAATACACATTCGTCCTAACACATTTTATATATGTATGCAGATGTGGGACCTGAGAGACCAGCTGGGATGTCTCCAATCTCACGGAGGACTCAACTCGCCCCTGATCCTCAGGGAGAGGGTACCGGAGGAGAGGAGTTGATCCAGAATCTCGAGGGCATTGCCCGAGGGATCCCGTACTATGCTCGGCTGGTGGACGTACCGATGGCATACCAGCGTCATACGGTGGGAGTTCCAAGTCGGATCCACCGAATCCTGAGACGCTTAGTGCGTGCAGTCACATGCTATCATGAGCACCATGCGGATTAGCTCTTAGGATTTATACCACACCTATTTTTTGAGAGACGTATTGTCTCCGGATTTACTTAAGACGATTATTTATATTTTGACTTTATGTGACACACTCTATGTAAACATTTCGATATCTATATATATATATGCATATCTATTTCTAGATGGATCTTTCTTTACATGTGATGATGATTTAAAAATTGCGCAAATGTTTGTCTAATACTAAATTTTCTACTGCATCTGTTAATGTATTCAAATGCCTGGGTATATGATGATATGTAATGTAGTCAAAATTTCTTTCCAGTAATCGAATACGCAGATACAGACGTAAGATGGACGGGTTTCTTACCGAATAGTGTCCGTTCAGTTGTAACACCACAAGTTGTGAATCTAGATACACGAGCAATTCACGGATACCAAGGTTTACTGCCTCGGTTAATAATTCTAACACAGCACTATATTCCGCGATGTTGTTTGTGGTATGTCCTAGACACACTCCTTGCAGGTTGATCAACTCACCAGCAGGATCGTAGATTACCCAAGCTACTGAAGACAGATTCCTGGTACTGCGGGAGGCACCATCCGCGAAACCAACAAATGGATGAATAGACATATGCACAACCAGGAAGACCCGATCAGCAAAAAGATGTTTACAAAGCACACCACACTATACATGCACACAAATGAAAATCACACACCTATGTACACACACCACACCAAGAAATCACTTCAGGCATAGTACTTTTTGAGGTACAACCCATTTCTGGGCTGCGCCAGCGGAACTCCTTCATAAACTATAAGCTCGTAGGCCCCGTTTTTCAAAACACGTTTTACTATATAGGGCCCGTGCCACATAGGCTGGAACTTACCGTCTCCAAGCTTGTCATGTGCTTGATCGTACAAGAGGACGAGGTATCCTTCAATAAAGGAACGGGGAGAAACAGATTGATCAAAATGAGTTTTGACTCTCTTCTTTTGTGCTTCGATGATCAAAGCAGCCAGACGACGGGTTTCATCTAACCGTTCCAGATATAGAAGACGTTCTTCCTTAGCAGAAGTATTAGGTAGAAGCTCCACAGCTAATTTCAATGAAGGAATCTCGCATTCAACCGGAAGAGTTGCTTCCAGACCATACACCAATTGAAATGGTGTGAATCCAGTTGCACTCTTAGCAGATGTTCGGTATGCCCAGAGAGCTGAGAACAGTTGGAGATACCAATTGGATTTGTGAATACCAATTGTTCGTTGAAGCATAGTGACCAAAACGTTGTTCACTGCTTCAACCTGACCATTCGCTTGAGGGTAGTATGGTGTTGAGCTGTCGTGACACAAGCCCAACGTTGAAGTCAGCTCCGCCATCATGTAATCTCGGAAATGAGTACCGTGATCAGTGACGATGGCTTGAGGAACCCCGAACCGTGCAATAACGTGGTTGAATATAAATTGAGCAGCCGTTTTCCCGTCAGCAGCTAGTGTAGGCATCGCCTCGGCCCACTTGGTGAAGTAGTCGACGGCGACAATGATATACGCATGCCCCCCGGCCGAGTGAGGGTTACACGTCATAAAATCCACGCCCCATTTCGCAAAAGGACCGACGGTAATAACGGGATGCAATGCTAAAGGCGGCGCGAGCATCTTGCGCTGAAATATCTGGCATGCATGACATTTACGGACTGCAGTGATACAGTCTTTGAATATGGAGGGCCAGAAATAACCTGCTCGCAAAATCTTCTGGGCAGTAGCATACCCGGACATATGTCCACCACAGGAGCCACTGTGGCAGTCATTTAAGACCTTTTCAGCCTCTTCGAAGGTTAGGCATCGCCGGAGCATCGAATCTACTCCAATGCGGTATAAGGTATCTCCTACTATACGGTAGGGCTGGGACTGGTGCCGAATCCGACGGCAGGCAACTTTATCCAACTCAGACCGAAATGTCGAGGTCTGAAGATACACTATTATGTCACCGTACCAAGGGTCACGAGTACTGATGAGGAAAAGCGTTTCGTCCGGTATATGATCTTCAGAGTGTGAGGGAGCAGAGTCTGTAGGGAGAGAACATATCAAATCCGCAAAGACCAGTGATTTAGTTGACTTAGCGGTAGTGAACTCTAAGTCAAACTCCTGCAGGATCACAATCCATTTGGAGTACTTGCCCCCCAGTAATTGTCTGGAAAGAATATACGTCATAGGGTTGCAGTCTGAAACCACTGTTATCGTATGCAAAAGGATGTAATGGCGAAAGCGTTGTACAGCGTGTACTACTGCTAATGCCAACTTCTCGACATGAGCATAACGTGTTTCCGGATCGAGAAGGTTCCGTGACAGGTAATAAACAACATGTTCATCACCGTCATCGTCATCCTGCACCAAGACCATGGCTATGGTGCTAAATGCGGCGGCTAGATATAAAGTGAAGTCGCGGTGGTAGTCCGGAGGACGAAGCAACGGAGCATTGACAAGCAACGTCTTCAGCTTCTCAAAGAATTTCTGAGCAATTTCGTCCCAATGAAAGGGAACGTTCTGCTTTAACAAACGGGTGAATCCTTTGGCCACCTCGGCATAATTCGGGATAAAGCGCCGAAGAAAGTTCGCTTATCTTTGCAGACTCTGTAATTGATACAGGGAGGAGGGTGATGGGAGATTTACGATGGCCTCGACCTTTAGAGGGTCAAGGCGAATTCCGTCTTTCGAGACTATGAATCCTAAAAGACGGCCAGAATCAACGCAGAAGACGCATTTATGAGGATTGAGCTTGATATTGTAGCGCCTGCAACGAAGAAAGATCTGGTGGAGATGCTCAGGATGGTCCTCTCGCTTACCCGAATGGGTCGGCAAGTCATCCAGATAAGGCTGAACGATATGGCAAATGTCATGAAATGCGTAGGACATCGCACGCTGAAAAGTGGCTCCAGCGTTCTTTAAGCCGAACGGGAGTTTTTTATACGCAAAAGTACCCCACGGATAGATGAATGTGGTCTTGTGTTGATCCTCAGGTGCAATATTGATTTGGTTATATCCTGAGAAACCGTCCATTAAGGAATAGATCTCACTCCCGGCACATTCGTCGATGATCTGGTCTATAAACGGAGTGGGATAATTATCCTTTGGACAGGCGCAATTGATGTCACGATAATCCACACAAACTCTAATCGTACCCTGCTTTTTATCGACAGGGACAATGTTAGACACCCATTCTGTGAGGGGGATGGGATAAATAAAACCCGCGTTCAGAAGTTTTTCAACTTCTGCCTTGATGGCGGCGGCTTTTTGAGGATGCATGGGGCGTAAGCGTTGGCGCACAGGTTTCGCACCTGGATAGGTTGGAATCTCGTGCACTACGATACTGGGATCAATCCCCGACATTTCCTCGTAAGACCACGCGAAAAAATCTCTGAATTCTTTGAAAAGCTCTGTATAGACTTGAATCTCATCGGGAGAACAAGTCACACCCACGTGAATATTCTCAATGATCCCCGGTTTAACGGAGATGTTGATTGGAACAGTTTGAGTAATGTTACCTAGGTTACCCTTCGAAAAAACCTCGTGCGTCAAGATGGGCGTTTGAAGAGGAGGGGTAGGAACCTGAGTAGCATAATGCTCCAGACAATCAGTCATTGCCCCCAAGCTAGGCATAAACGAGGAGCGATGATGTCCATCGCCCCAGGGCAGCTCCTCAAGAGACATAGTTTCAATGATAGCCTCATCGGAAGGAAAAGTCTCTCTGAGAGGATCAGGTGAATCAGCCTGACCAAGCCAGGGGGATTGAGAGTAGACTTCGAGATCCATGCTCAAAGGAGCATGCTGAGGAGGTGGAGGATCAGATGCAGCAACAATATCACAGTAGCTGATCTCTACTGGCGTTAAAGGCATGGATTCTCCAAACTCATACACCTGCTCAGGCGTAGGAATAAGCCAGGGGTCATCGGACCTGGACATCATGTTGACTTGAGCGGTGTGCGGTGGTGGTACGGGAAAGATACCCATGAGGACTGGGTCTTTGAAGAGACCAGGTCCTACACTGTTTGGGGGATTCGGAATTTGATCCACGTATGGCACATTGTTCTCAGAGGAAGAGGTGAAAAATGACAACTGATCCACCATGACAATCTTGCCCTCGTGAGGGAACTTAATGAATCGAAAGACGGTGGATGGCACGCAGAGCATGGCATGGGTCCAGCTGCGGCCAAGAAGTATATTGTAGTTGAGTTTAGCGTCAACCACTTCCACTTCTACGTTGACAGTTTTTCCCTGTAATGTGATCGCTAGACTCTCGAGAACGCCCAGGGGTTTAGATTCCCAAACATCAAATGCCTCAAGGGCATTGGGAGATGACGACAGGGCTGGAGAGCCGATGGCCTTCCAGCAAGCGGAGGACATAACGCAGGTAGATGCACCCTCATCCACGACGGCCCTATGAATGTTCAGACCGTTAATCCCGACTTGAATAACCAGAGCGATTTAATGTGGAAGCCGGGGAGTGAAATTCTCCAAATCGAAGGTGAGAAGACTCGAGTCGGCGGGATCAATGCCCCCGATTGCAGACAGTAAAGCCTTCCGTTGCGAAGGACAGCTTTGAAGAAATTCTAGCGCAGACATGGCAGACGGCGCCTGTGCCAAATCTTCAAAAATGCTATAATGTTGAGCGACACGAGCATTTGGATTATAAGAAGATCTTTGAAGGAAACCTTTAGGAGGTGGCTTCACAACGGGTTCAAGAGTAGGCTTCTCGATTTCCAACGGACCAGAGACAGGTGGGGGAGCCGGCCCATCCGCAACAACCTTCCCGGGTGCCTGCTGCGATTCATTGTAATCCTTCGACCACGTAGCGACAGAGATAGGTGCAACACTCTTCACCATGAAAACCTGAGACCCAAACAGTGCAGATGGTGACGACTGTTCGATCATCTGGGTCTGCTGAGATGGAAATGGCTCTTTCAAAACAACCGAAGTCCCTTTAGGGCCCTTAAGAAGTTGACTAACCTCGGATCGTCGTGGACAATCTTTAGTATAATGGTCCCCTTCACATATGAGGCAAGGGTACTTCGGTTTACGCTGAGAGCCATCCTCAGTACAAGATTTAGATTCTGGTTTCGGGGCATCAGATTTAGATTTGCCTTTGCCCTTCTTCTTCCCCTTGGAGGATTTGTCCGCAGGATTGGCCTAAACGGCATTCACCTCCGCGGTTTTGCCAGAATCGGATGAGGCAGGATTAGCAGAAGTATTGTTGGAAGAATTAGCCTTCTGCTTCCCATTCGAAGATTTCTTCGAATTCTGAGAGACAGAACCAATGACACCAGCCACCGCAGGGGTAGGCGGAGCCTTAGAGGTTCCGGGCCATGGAGCATCAGTCAAGATGTCATAAAGCATGCCAGACTGAGAATATACAAGATCCAGGTATTGGGCACGCACGATGGCTTGTTCCTCTGTCACGCACGCTCCCATCGCAATATCCTGAGCGATTTTATTCACAAAGGAGGTGGTGAACCAGTGAGTCAATATCTGATCAGGTATGTGAAACTTGATTAGTCTACCACGATGCCGCCACTCATGAATGTGATCTGAGATGTGAGTGGCTTTGTCCTGCTTCAGGGAAGTCAGGAGGTGCGTCCCGGCTTCATACCGAACCGGTAACTGAAAATGCGTGAGGAAAGCCATGGCTAAAGAATTGAAATCTTGGAAAATGCCACGGGGTAACTCTATGTACCACTTAGCAGAAGCTCCAGTTAAAGTAAGCTGGAAGAGGCGCAAACGGATTGAATCGTCGACCCAAGAGTTAGACGAACACCAAAGGTGATACATCATCACATGCGCCTGGGGGTCCTCTGTAGCTTTTCCCTCGAACTTGGGACAATCACCTGGTATCTTGGTGGGAATCGGAGGCCAATACAGATTATGTAAAATTGGATCATTGGTCAACTTTGAAACATCCAGTAGCTCCAAGGTGGCCAGGAATGGCAATGGTGGATTAACCGTCATGCCAGGCCCAGGATGAGGTCCGGTACCCATACTCCACGATGGTTGTGAATATCCTTGCCCCCACGGGTTCTGTCCCGTAGGATTCTGACCGTAGGGGGCGTAGGTCGTATAACTAGACTAATTTGGATGCTGGTAACCATAGTGTGGGGCTTGATAACCAGGGTACGGACCCTGATTATGTGTCGGCCCCGTATAAGCAGCGTTTGGATTTGGCTGCTGAGTGTAGGTAAAACCGGGTGGAGGAGGATAATACTGAGAGCCTCTAGGGTGGTTATAGTTCGGTTGAGACTGGCCATGAGGATAATAACCACCCTGAGGATGAGTAGGTTGCTGAAAAGTGGAACCCTGCGGAGCCTGGTACGTAGGGCGCAGCTGTTAATTTGGCTGCGGCATTGAATGAACAGGCTGTTGAGCAGAGTGAACGGAATGGGAGGGCTGCCATGAATGAACAGGTTGACCCGACTGAGAGGGCTGACCTGAATGACCAGGCTGGCCCGGATAAACAGGCGGCGCCGGTTGCACAGGTTGACCTGGTTGTAAGTGAGCCCCATGTTGCACCGGATGGGCCGGCTGGCCTGGAGGCGGGACACCGGGTTGTACCGGATGAACCGGTTGGCCTGGTGGTGGAACAGGACCAGGTGCTTGCTGGAAACCAGTTTGACCTGAAGCAGAACCATAGGATGGTCCTGGCTGATATGCAACGTTAGAAACAACAGGATACTGCGGTTGCATCGGTAAAGAAGGCTGGATTTTCCCCCCAGGACCATAGACCGGTCCCGGTTGGTACCCCGGCTGAGGCTGGACAGGTTGACCGGAAGGGCTGTAATACTGTCCTTGCGGACTGTACGATGGCCCTTGCTGGCCCACAGGGTAGCCCTAGATGGGCTGCCCTTGTGGGTCATAGGGATAACCAGGTTGGCCCGCAGGTTGGCCTTGGAAAGGTTTCCCTTGCGGGTTATAAGCCTGGTGATGGGGTAAACCTTGAGCATAGAGGAAAGCCTCAGGAGCGGGTAGACGCAAAATCTCCTCGTGCTCGTCATACTGACCTGGAAAAGCATACACGGGAGTACCATCCTGTGCATAGTGTGAAAAATAAGATCGGTAGGGATCTTGGGAGGACGGTCCAACCTCGGCGTTCGGCTGTTGCAAAGACAACCGATACTCCTCCGGAGAGATGTTCTCCGGTATAGCAGTGGCTAGATAAACATCTTCAGGAGTTGGCCCAGCCCTAGTAGCAGATGCTGAGACAACAGGAGAAGAGGCGGCCACACAGACAGTGGGCCGGACGGGAACAGAAGTGACGGGCGTCTGAGGAGACACCCCGGGTGTAGTAGCAGCTGGCCTCGAAGCAGGAGATGATATTCCCATAGAGGTTGCAGCGGAAATGATCTGACCCAGAGATCTGTATCCCTGTGGTAAAGAAGGACTGGCTGTTGACATGGCAGCCAGCTCAGAGTTGTCTCCCTGAAACAATCTTCGTGGGAAGAGCTGATAGTCTTCACCAGACGTTGGGATTTCCTCACCAGAATCACTCATGGTTGATCCTGCCGTTAAATCATGCAAGAGACGGCGAGGACTAGGAGGAAAAACAACAGCAACAAAGGGTGAACCCGATGTAAGAGAAAGGAAATCAGCTCCTAATCTCAATTTAGACACAGGGTCTGAAAAGGGCCAATTGAACTCAACTGGTCCTCCAAAGGGTTGCTCAGCGAGAACCGGTCCCCCGTCAAGAAATTCGGAAACAACAAGCTGCTGTGGTTCAGCAGAGGATTGGGAAGCCTCTGAAGAATCGTCCGTGTAAGGACTACCAGTAGACGAAACCGAAGGTTCCGCCACTGTGGCAAACGACCAGAGAAAAAGAAGCAAACACACACACGGGCTGAAAAAGAGTCAAGACACACGATCAAACGGTCAACAAGCAATATCTAACAGGGCGTATAATCGTGGGTGATTAATTTTACCACATTGAAAAATAAGAAACTTTACCGTTTCATGTTTTAAGAGTCGAGAAACGATAAAAAGATGACTCTATCTCTTTCAGATTTGACACAAGCGTGAAAGGACAAGCGCTTGACGGTCTTTTCAAGTTTAAGGAGTCAGAAAAGACCAAATGACTGCTCAGGAAAAACTAGGCACAAAGGGTGTACCAAATATCCGTGAACTGCAATATACACCTTGGTTTCAAAAATGAAACAGAAATCGACCAAGGACTTTCCGTACGTACAGGTAGTCTCCCCGAATGCTGTGTTCGGTGTATCACGGGTATAGGGCGGCAGACTCGGCTTCCTATGGATAAAGGATTGAAAACCTAGAGGGGTCTCCCTTTATATACGCGACGGTACGGGGAGCACAAGTCCATACTAGCGTTGTCTAAAGCCAAAAGGCGAGCGACAACTGCTAGGTTTAAAGACGTCGGAACACGTCTCTAGCCTAGACCACTAAATATGTTTCTTTAGATTCCAATGCTGCCTTAGATTAATTGAATAAATTTTATGGTTGATCTTCAATTAAGTTTCAATTTTCAGGCCCTATCGTATGTAATGTCTTAAAAGACTCTTAAATGCAAAGCTACATGCCACAGTCCAACATTTCGTTCGATGAAAACTAGCTACAGAAGAGTTGAGAGCTTTTACACAAACGAAATGATCGGAAGACAAACAATGAGATCTCTAATGCAACTAATGAAATTGAAAACTTTTCATTCAAATCAATAATCACTAGCAAAATCGAAAAGATTACAATTTACACTAATTAACCAAAAGCAAAAGAGATTTTTTTTTTTTAATTTTCAACGTTTGATGGCTAAATGCACTAAACAAACTGAAAACAAATGGAACAACTTGAGAAACGATATTGAGAGAGAAAAACGAACAAATTTCACTCAATGACACAAGCAATCAGATCCCAAATCGACCAAAGTCTCTCAAAACCAAGAAAAATACTCAAAGGCTCCAATGGACCGTGTGATCTAGGCCCAAAGCAAGACCAAACGAAATTTGAATGAAGGAATGAGCAATCACCCAAAAATCGCAACAAAATAGTGAACAACTACTAAGAGGATGCGGAGGAGCAATCAGAAAGTCGACTGGACAAACGAAACACCAAAACTCCCAAGGAGGGCTCGATACACAAAGCCACTAGATGCCCTAGGGCTTAAAACGTGAAATCGATAGATAAAAGCAAACAACCAAAGGACGAAGGCAAATTCCCAGTCAAACAGGACTCCAACACACTCAGGTAGTCGGAAAATCAAGAAGAAAAGCACTGACCAGACCCAGAGAGCTCAAAACTGAACAAACTCAAAAACCTTATAGGAGTGGCGCGACTGTAAGGCTACAACTGGCGCCAGAAAGCAATTGGCGCGGGCTAAACAAAAGCAACATGCGCCAATTGGCGCGTCTGTCGGGATAAAAAGCGCGCCAGTCGAGTTTCTCAGCCAAAATTAAAAAAGAACTACTCCAGAAGCAAATCAATGTAAACCAAGCAAACCAAGAAGCAAAAAACAGCAAAAGAACCCAACCCAGAAGGCTAACCAAGCAAGGAAAATCATAAAACAATCAAACGAGACAATCCAAACGAGACAGTGAAATCTAGACGATCCCCAACGGAGTCGCCAAATTGTTGAGGAGGTAAATCCCCTCTGCAGACAGAGGCGATCCCTACTAGCCCAGCAGGGGTCTAGCAACAATCACAAAATGTTACGACGCAAGTTCCTAGTTACGAATGAAAAGACCAAAGATGGAGGCCTACCTGGAATCCAATGCTACGATATGAAGAAGAGAGTGTTCCTGTTCCTCAGCCTCAGCAGATCACGATCCTCCACGATCTCCGCGGATGGACACCTGCACATGCAAGAAACAAACAGATACAAGCATAAAATCCAGCATACACAACTAAATATCAGTTAGAAAGGATACTACTCATATTAACATAATTGAAAACAGAGTGGAACCATAATCGTAATCATTCATTAAATAACAATCGAAAGAGATTACAACCAAAGTTCTGACGTCGTGGTCTCCTTCGGATGGGTCTCCAGTCGTTCACGTCTCGCAAAGCTCGCCAGGGAAAGGGCAAACCTCTCCTGAGTCTCTCGACGATGGTCTCCTTACTTGAGTCGGCCTTAAGGGAAGGAAGAGGGCTCTTACAGCACAAAGGCTCTTGGGAATTTGGAGATTCAAAGCTTAGGCACTTCAAGACTAGCTTGCCATGGAATGAAGCAGGCTTTTATAGATGGGGAAGGAGGGAGTTGGGATCCATATTATGGTGGGATTGGCCCTCTCAACAAGGAAGGTTCCATGGGAGGTGGCAAACCACTTCCCTTCCATAGAACTCCCGCAGCCAAACCTCCCAACTCAAGATAGGCAATGGTTTCTGAGTTTGTTGAAACACAACTTCCGCCATCTTTATTTAAAAAAACACTCCTTAAATTGGCTGGCGCGACTACTGCTCTGGGACAGAGCGCTAGTTGGCGCGGCCTCTTTGTAGGATTTCCTCCATTGGCGCGAGTGATGAACTGTCTGCCCGCGCCAATGCAAAAGGAGGTGTTTTCATGACTTTTTGCAAGGAGATATCTTTAGGGCAATTGAAGCTCATGCTTAGAGGAATGCATTGATGATGGTTTCAAGGCATGACAATGTTCACAGGTCACAAAATGGGTCCTCCATTGTGCGGGACGGGGAATGGTAGGGACAGTGACAAATTACTGTGTAACAGGTGCTATGCCTTGTGGATCCTCTTTGGCTTGTGGCTCTTCTATATGTGATCTATTACAAATTTACAAGCTATCACTAAAGTGGCATTCCTTTTGGTGGGATTTTGTTCCACATTACTATTACTCTACTGTTGTCATATGCATGGAGATGGGGTTTGTGTATTGTTTATAAACCCCTACATGAATAACCTTGGCGAGACAAAAGATGGTTTAGGAGCTAGCTTTAAGGCACAAGGCTCTGGGTTTAATGTGATTGAATGCATCTTTGCTCAATCTGGCACTGACATCACTTGTATCATGCCTTCTGGGCCCTGTCAAGACTGTGGTTGTTATATGTGTGATGACTAAAGTGGCATGATCCATATGGTGGGATTTTGTTCCAATTTTAAATGTTAACATACTCCTGTACTGTTCATTTTAGTCCTAAAAATCCCGATTAACACAAACTTTACTCCTACTAACTTTTAATGCTAACTTTACTCCTACTAAATTTTAATGCTAACTTTACTCCTAACTTTTATTAATTTACTTTGCATATTTATGTTACAGCTCCATTTTACAGTCACCCATGGCCACATCCATTTCCTAACTTGTTATCGTTTCACTTGCCTTCTGTTCATCACTTTGTAGCATAATGAAATATGTTTCCTTCTCTTGATCACTTGTTGCCTCAAGTTCTCCTTAGAATAAACCAAATTAGAATGGTCCCAAACAAAAATTCTAACCCACGACCAATATAGCTAGTTCAAGTCAAAAAAGTAGAACCATCAACCTTAGACTAACATAACTAAGATGAGTGAAACAGAGAAGAACCACCTTCGTCTGTGCTCACATGCACCATCAGAGCTTCAGTGCATGTCCATGAGCTTTTGCAAACAATTTAGAAGAATGAGAAACTTATCCGTCATTGAAATGCAGCAGGCGGTGCTACGAACAACAAAAGGAAATAACTTCGATTACATCTCTTTAAAAAAAAATAGCAAATGACATTTCCAGCTTCTGTAGAATCACCCAAAACAAAACACCATTTTTGTAGCCTCTGGAAAAATATTTCACATGTGACTTGTAAAACTCGCGAAGCAATAAGAAGAAATATTATTAATTGGGCACATCGAAATGGGATGAAAATTCCTATCACGTTGCAATTGGGAAGCATCAAAAGACATTTGACAAGAAATTATCCATGATATGCATATAACTATAATTTTAATACAACAATATTTCTATTTGGGCACCTGTGGATGTACTCAACCATACAAGGGAAATAAAGAGAAAAATACCACCTAGCTGGTTGTAAATTCTTCAGTGACCGAAAGGTGAATACAAGATCCTTCCTTTGAGCACATGAGACAACCATCCAGAGAGATAACAAATATTGAAAGAACTCCACTTGGCCGAATTCTTCAATGCCTGAAAAATAAGCGTTCAAATCAATAAGGATTTCTTACCCTCCTTGCAAAATAGTATGTACAAAAGCCCATTACAGTTGGTGAGATCTTTTAGTGTCCTTTATTTGACAGTCAGTGAGGCTATGATGTTAATCTATGCTGCATGTGAAAGATTGCCAAATTTCTACACTGCAACCTTGCTAAAACTCTTGCAGAAAATATATCCCCGCTTAATAACACACTATCCATCCTCGTTGTCATAATCATCTTCATCCCGATCAACAATTATATTTGAGTGCACATGAAACTGTATTGAATCTAGGGCTACATTATCTACATCAAAATGAGACCAATTAGGATATTGCTCTTCCTGTTTAATAGGAGGTTGCACAATTGGAACATCACTAGGAAATTCATCAACCTCTTTAACAACATGCACATTTGCAATGTCACTAGGATTGTGTTCCAGTTTGACAGAAGGTTGCATTGGCATGCTTGCAACAGCCCCACTCTCATCCAGCTCCATGTTAAGATCAAAGTCTCTTACCACAGGAGTGCTCCCCAAATTCACTGCTACCTTGGTCTCTCTTGTCTCAGTGTTAACATCAGTAAAAATTTCCGAAACTTTCTCCTGTTTCTCACTGTGCTCAGATGACAAATCTAGGTCTTCATCCTCAAAATTCTCAACTGTAATGCCATTTCTCCCACTTGACCCACCTCTTGATCCTCTACCTCTACCTCTTCTTCCCCGTCCTCGTCCGCTTCCATGGTGTGCACCCTATTATAGAAAAGGCCAAATAGCTAGCAATTATTGTTTCAGAACCCAGAGAAAATTGAGAATTTAGAAGCATAGAAAATACAAATAGAAACACATATGGATAACTCCATTCCTTGCAAAGAACAACTGTTTTATAAAAAAAGTAAGTAGGTCATTACCATCCTGGCCCTCTTAACTTCATCCTCATCACTCTCATTTTCATCTCCTTCGTGAGCTTTTCTGAAGCAAATGAAAACGCATAGTCATTACAAGAAAAGGTAAAGTATATCTGATCTCTTGTAATTTTTCAAAATGTGCAAATTTTCCTAGACCTCTTTGCAATCACTAGGAAGCAAATATCTATATTTACCTCCTCCACCCCCATTCCTCTCTTCACCAGTAGCAGCATCTGAACCCCCCATGTCTGGGACCTTGTTCACTATCTCTCGTAAGAAATCAAAAACAATGTACCTGTGCACACATTGTTTCCTACCAACCATTAACAAAAAATAAAAATATTAGTATATATACATAGTATAAACCACATTTTAACAGAATCTGTAGCCAATAGCTTAAAAGGATTTATCAACTTATTTATAGAATGTGACTAGTAAACCACAAAAAGAAGCTATGCACAATCATGGTTTAAGGAAAAATAAAATAGACAGATCCCCGCAGGAATAAAATGCAGTGAAGTCTTCTTTGTTTGCCTTGAAAGCAAGGTAGAAAACCTTGCAGACTACTTTCAGCACTTATCAACATAGCAAGACAATATATCAACATGAGGATAAGAAACTTACAAATGTGAAGCACTCACAGTCTTAGCACCCCTTTGAAGAGTTATTTCGTATGTTCGATCACAGAGGTCTTATAAAAATAGCTCCAAAGATTTTGCTGCAAAAGACAGACAGGTAGATGAAATATATTTAGCATACCACAGAGAAAGCATTCTGACCAATTCAAAATATAATATTAGTCCTGATCAATTCAAAATAAAACAAAAAGAAGAGACTCAATAAAGATAACCATTTACAAAACAAAACTATGTAAATATGATAAGAAGCCTTTTTGTGTATGTTGTTTAGATTAATTGGGCAACTTTTGATTTCCCTAGCTCTAATATCAAGCCCCTGAATATCAAATATTTATTTTCTGCAACATATCACAATATCTTGAATCTCACACACATAACTAATAGTATGTAACTATGGCAAACTGTAAGTGCTGATAGTTAAAACTTAAGACAGATGTAGCATACCTTGCATCATTAAAATATTTGGTAAACTATATCTACCATTTGTTTCTTAAGTTACTAATGCGTGTAAAAATAACTTGGAAATTAATGTCCCCTTGGCCTTGTTCCCAAAATGTCTCCATAGATATGGTAACTTGGATAATCTAGAAATCCTTTTTATTTCTTGTATCCTTTAAATGCTTAGTCTAATATTTGATGAATTTCTTGCAAGTTGCATGTATTTAAAGTTTGAAATCTATTAGTCTTTATATGATGCAATAATACAATAAACCTTATGCAAACTTGCATACCATTCTTTGGCATGTAAAAGAGCATCTAGCAACTGTAGTGTTTCTCTGCTACAGGACAATAAACAAAGCACTAACCAAATATGTCTTTAATTAATGTAGAATAAAACTCTCATCAAGGGATCTGCAACTATCGTTTAGTAAGCTTTAATTTAAGAAGGCGTCACAAAGACAACCACAAGCAAGAAACCGACAAAGCACAAAGCCATTTCTAAAAAATGTTAATACCAGAACGAGTGAGGATGATATAATGGCAACGCAGGGACTTGCACCCCAAGGATAGCTTCCAAAATGGCAAAGCTTTGGTAAATGAACCACCCATATCTTAAATTTGTTGTCAAAGTGGGATTATTAAGCATCAAATTCTTATTTATTTCTGGATTTATTGTCAAAGTGGGATTATTAAGCATCACAAATTAAATGACAACAGGTATGGAGCATCAAACTAACAAGATCATAATTACTAAAACTAACAAAGTGTTTCCAAAGATGAATTTTGAAACAGAAATTCCATCACTTCATTGTGCATAATACAATACAAGGAAGCAGGTGAGTAATACAGGGCAGGATGGGATGTTGAAAAATCACTAAAGACATTTTGATGGCATACATGATACAACCAATACAGAATGTTTATTACTCAGAGTGTGTATATCTTGTTGGGAGGATTTATTCATCGCCATCATGAGAGCGTTACTACAATCCCAGAATGTGGGGGAGCTCGCGAACGTGGCGCAGTTCACTGGACTTGACGCCGTGAAATTGATTGCTTTGATCGTCAAAGTGGCCAGCACTACGCAAATGCATAAAAAGAACTGTCGTCAGTTAGCACAACACCTGAAGATGATAGGGAACTTGCTAGACCAACTGAAGATAATGGAGTTGAAAAAATATCCTGAAATTAGAGAGCCTCTGGACCAGCTGGAAAATATCCTGAAATTAGAGAGCCTCTGGAGCAAAGCTGGAAAATATCCTAAAATTAGAGAGCCTCTGGAGCAACAGAGGATTGCGGACTTTGAATATATTCCATGTGGAAAACTAATGAGGAGCTGCGTACAAGACTACAGAGTGTAGTCAAGGTCTAAGAAGGAGAACCAGTAGGAAAAATTAAGGATTTTCTGGCTATAAATTGGGCTAAGCTTTTACAAACCCTATCAAGGCCTTAATACCTAAATCCTGCAAATTGGGTATGGAAGTGGCAACATCCTCCAAAAAAGTACATTTATTGACAAACCCTACAAACCCTAGATTTGAAATTTATTCATGTGGTTGGTCAGGGTTCCTTAACTAGGTTTTTAAGGAATTTGGAGGCACTAGAGATCTCGGTCCTACAACTGATCTATACATTTAGAAATATTTAAGTGTTTAACGTGTTTGAAAAGCGAGAAACAAGAGAAAGGAGGAGAGCACCGAACCTGAGCTTTGGATTATTTTGCCTAAGCACTTCGTTCCAGACTCTGCACATCATGGATGCTGAGAGAAAATGAGAGAAAATCCTGCGGTCGCACTAGCTATGTTAAGATGACGAGGGAAAACAGTTACTGTGGCTCCTGGAAATCTCCACGCTACTCGACACAAAAGTTACTGTGGCTTATGGCAATCTCCACCCTACTCTCCAGTTTTTCCCCTTTGGTTATGGGCTCCCACTAGACAATAGTTACTGTGGCTAATGGAAATCTCGTTTGGTTATGGGCTCCCGCCATGGAAATCTCCACAATGCTCTCCAGTTTCCCCCTTTGATTATGGCGAAGGGCTCCCGCCATCGCAATCTCCATGATGCTCTCCATTTTCCCCTTTGATTATGGGCTTTCGCCAGACAACAGCTTATGGCAATCTCCACGTGTGGCTTATGGCAATCTCCATGTTGCTCTCTAGTTTTCCCCTTTGGTTATGGGCTCCTGCCGGATCAATTGAATGAGTAGAAACCAGTTTTTGGGCTCCCGCCAAATCAATTGTGCGAGTAGCAACCAATTTTTCGGGCTCCGGCCAGATCAATTGAGCGAGTTAGCAACCAGTTTTCGGGCTCCTGCCAGATCAACTGAGCGAATTGCATTTTTCCAAAGGGATATCAGAAACTTGAGTGTATTCCACAAATTATTGAACAATTAACATGTAAACGACTTGAAAATTAGTTTAAAATAAAACAACTTTATTTCGTGTAAAATATATAAAGTTTGTTAGAGTTGTAGTGAATTAGATTTTTTCATATTGCATTTTTTATATTCATTATTATTATGACAAAGGTTAATGCATATTTAATATTAAAATTTATGTGTAAGGAGTGGAAATATGGTTAGAGGATGTTTTTTTTTTCTTATTTTTATCATTAAAGTTTAGGGTGACATCAGATCCATAATCATTAATAAAAGAAATATAAGTAATATTGAAAAATCATGTTGGGATGAAGAGATTTTTGACAAATGGTGGTGTGCTTATTATTTGGGATCATTTTCATTAATGGTTTTTCTACTGGGATTTTTTTTATATTTTCACTTATAGAATGGTAAGTTTATATTTTAAGCACAAGGTAAACTAGATAAAGTGATGAGTGACATTGATTTTCATCATTTATAGTTCATGCAATATATCACAAAAAAAGGTCATTTTCATAGTTCATGTAATATATCACAAAAAATGTCATTTGCATGTTCACCTACTTTTTTAGTGATTTTGCATAGAAAAACATAAAATATTGACAATTGGTTGCCATAATATATATGTAAAGGATCTATTATACATGTAAATATGTAGGTGGTTTTTAAAGACCTAATTATATGGAAGAGCCATTTACCTTCATGACTAAGATATTTATTGAAGAAAATGTCGATATGGATGCCCATGACTATGGACTACTTCCATTTTGTACAAGATGTCATATCTACACTATTGCAAAATTGGGTGTTAATTTAGTTTAGTCTATGTTGGGATACATGTTTCATCATATCATAGGAGAAACTCCTAAGAAAATAAGGGTAGAAGGAAAAGATCTCACACCAAGTCCAAGGTTTGTTAATTTCATGGTCTCTCATTTGGATTCCATTTCCATTCCTCAATTGCGTACTCATATTAATAAATGAAAACCACTAAACTAACATGATAATGTATTTGGAATTTACTTGCAAAAAAAAAAACTTCTGGTTTGCCCTTTTTTCGTAATGAAAGTGGATTTCTTTCTCTAGACTAGCCCGAATTAACCAAAAAATAAATGTATAATTTCAATGCAAATATGATAATTGCCAAGCTCAATTTAATTTTTTCTCTTTATATGGTGTCAGTTGTGTAATTTGAATTGATATATTAAATTTATTGGAGTGTCTTTACTAATCCTAATAGGTAGAACTAGTGGATTGCAATTCCAATATGAACAAATATCATTCCACTATGGAGATTTAAATATTTATAAGTCATTAGTAAATCTTAGTGTTTGATATGTTTCTCAAGAAATGAACCTATTGGAAAAAATGGAAAAACAAAATGCATTGAGTATAAAACAATTTCCATGCACACCATAGAACTAAACTACTTCAATAATATTTATCCTCATGTCATTGATAAAATTTCCCCTTATTAACTAATTGATATTGTGATTGTTAAGTTATTTGATAAATTGGAATATATCATACACTAATTATACATGCTTTTTATTTCAATGTTTTTAATAATAAAGTGTCAAAGGTTTAGTTAAGATCGAGAGGAAATAAGGATTAATTCAATCGGTAAATGCTCTTACAAAAGAGTTGATAGAGCTCTCAATACAAAATATTATTAATTATTTTAGGGTTACTAGTTGGTATTTTAGTTTCTAGTTACTATTATGCTCCATTTGAAGACAAAGAAAGGTAAACCTATGGGGATTGAAAATGTATCAGCCTCCCTTATAACTTTTAATACATTCATGAGTGAGGGAAAATATTCTTTGAAAAATGAAATAAACAATAATTCATTTACTAAGTAATAGACAAATATTAATAATATATAAGATATATATGATAAATATAATGGAGCAATTTGTAACACCCACTCCCCAACCATTTTATGTACCAACGCATCGAGTGATGGCATGTCATCGCCCCAATTTCCTTGTATCAAGTGACATCATAATAAATAGATGAAAAGTTCAGTTGTACAGCTAACATCCCTGGCACTCTGCAATCCTACCTATATGTTCACCAAAGTAGATAACATTACCAAAAAATACCTTATGTAGTAGTGTTTGAAAAAACCTCGATAAAATATGTAAACAAGGAAAATTAATGTCACTTATAAATTATAGACCCCACTCGATGTAGATCGTCACCAGCCCAATCCACTAGGACACCCCTTCAAATACAATAGATTGTTGAATCATCGCCAACCAATATCCTTCAGAAAATCTCATCAAGGACACAATTGACAAAGATCTTCAATGACAACGCAAACCATTAATGGATTGTCCCTCATATAATTAATGAACAACTTGGAAAATAAATATCCCCCTAGACCAATTAATGACCCCAAGAGACTCCTTTGTGATGAAATTCAAATATGTTGCCAACCCCACCAACCAAAATGAATGCACTTACATAGCAGTAAAGATCCTCGGAAATCCCCCGATCGACCAATCCCAAACCAATGAGGAGCATGAATATCCACAGGAGCAAAGGTTCGAAATAAATACCACATAAAACAACCAGCTAGTGCATCTCAAATAGACCACAAAGAAGACCAACAAGTAGTAGCTAAGATCCTCGGAAATCCCCCGATCGACCAATCCCAAACCAGAGAAGGAGCAGGAAGATCCACATGAGAAAAGGTTCAGAATAAAGACCACATAAACAACCAGCTAGTTCGTTTCAAATAGACCACAGATTAAACCAATAGCTAAAGTGGAAAACAAATTGTTATTAGTGTACCTTGAAACAAAAAACTAGTAGAGATACTTGAGATCATCTAGAAGCAACATAAAAACTGAATCTAGCTTATATAATTATGCTTAGACATATTACACCCAACAACACCAGCAACTACACCAACGAAGGCTACATTTAATCCATCTACCTCCACACCTCAAGCCAAAATTACTACCCTTGTGAATTTTGTGACTAATGCTTCCATAATCCAATCCTTTATCCTCAGTGTTTTCTTCTCGAAAAATTTGTTGTAGATATTTTGAAGTGGGCCTATTGTCTGCTAACGGATATTCTATAATTTTCCTCCACCATCCTTGTAGAAATTATGGTGTAGATTTTCAACTACTCGTGAATTTTTAATCAAAATATCATCAACTACTAATCACTAGTTAAAATAAAATCATCAGCATATAAGGCAATAATAAGGTATTTACCATCTACCAAGATGTGATTGAGGTTTGCATCTACTTCACTTATGGTGAAGCCCAAACCAGTGATATAATTATCGATCTTGGTGTACCAAGCACGAGGTACTTGTTTGAGACTGTACAATGCTTGTTTGAGTCTGCACACATGAGACTCCCAATCAAATGTCTCAAGAAATTTTGTTTGCTCGATGTAAACCTCCTCCTCAATAACCCCATTGAGAAATGTTGTTTTTACATCCATCACGTGGATCTTCCACCCCATCTACGTAGCCAGAGCAAGAATTAATCTAATGGATGAGTACCTTGCTATATGAGAAAAGGTCTCCTCATAGTCAATATCCTCAACTCGAGAGTACCCCTTGGCCACAACTATGGCCTTATACTTCTCTATGCTTCTGTCTGCTACTGGCTTCGCCTTGAATATCCATCTTGAACCCACTCTTGATTTATATGATGGTATTGGGACCACTTCCCAAACGTTGTTCTTTACAATGGATTGTATTCCTCCACCATTGCATCAACCCATATAGGTTGCTCTATTTCTTCCTCGAAATAGGATGGCTTAGTCTCTATAAGCTCAGCCATAAGAGCCATGTAGCCAGTGTACCTCTCAGGTGACCTCGTTTGCCTGCACAAATTTTAAGGAGCTCCCATATTCTCCCTAGCATCCTGCACAAGTATATAAGCTTCCCTAGTTCTTTTTACCTTCTTTGGATGGTTTTTCTTGAGTGAATGTCTCCACTCTCTGCTCCTCAATATTTTTTTTGCTCCACAACTTCATGAGGCTTCTCCTTTGGAGCTAAAAGCTCCTCTTCTGGTGGGCTCTAAAGATCCCTCTCAAGAGAGCACCACATCGTGTTCTCCTCATTTAACTTTACATCCCTTCACACAATTATCATTATGAGGGATGGAAAGTACACACGATAGTTGTGGGGAGTTTCTGTGTAACCCATAAACACAACGTATTTGTTTTTTTAGTTCTCCAACCATGGAAGTGTAAGAACCAATGCTTGGAGGTGACATAGAATGGATTGACTAATATTGAATAACTAAGGGAATAAGGTGCCATGGAGGAAGCATGTGTATTAAAGAGGGAAAAATGGGATTTTAATCAAAATGCAATAATTAAGAAGTGGTGGATGAATAGAACGAAGGGGATTCTCATCACAATTTGTTGGTAATGAAAATGGGTATTAGTGTGGATGGAAACATAAAGGTGCAAGTAAAAGAGTTCAAAAGGTTTCAAAGGTGTCAAGAGAATACCAAACATTTGTTCAAATAAGGGGATTTAATAATTGGAAAGAGATTGGAGAGAAGAATAGGTGGGGAGAATATGTCTAGAAATTTGCAAGAGAAAAAATAAGTGATGGCACAAGGAGGTGAGCACGTTCAGTTAGGTGGATCATGATTGTCTAAAAGTAAGCCTTGGTTTGTAAGGTATTGATTAGCCTATGGAGAGAGATATCATCACATAGAAAGAAGAGGAAGAAACACTTAATAATGTGTTCTAATTGTTTGACCTAGAGGAATGTCAAGTAGTATACATGATATATCCTAAGAAAAGTGGACCCAGTCCAAACCAACCACCCTATGAATTTTAAAAGCCTAGAGGTAATCCCAACTTTTTATTCTACTTTTGACTTGAAAGCACCTTTTCTTAGTAGTTTGGGATATAGTAGTAGTGAAAAAAAAATGAATGTGGGAATAAAAGTATAAGTGGCATATGTTATGTTTGAATTTTAGTTCAAGTGGGGGAGAAGGCCTAATTATTCAAACATGTCCATAAGGTTTTATCTTGGTGAACAACCCAACCAATGATATGGTTATAGTAGTTCTAAGAACTTTATGAAGGGTGATGGTGATGAAAAACCGCATCGATTCTTATGTGGATTCATTTGGAGGGTGAAAAGTATTGTAGTTCTAGTTTCTAAGTTGATAAAGTTCCTAACCACATTGCGGGGGAATCTTCTCTAATGGTGCATGAAGTTCATATAGATTTATCCCTAGGGGGCAACTAAGGCCTTAGAAAAATTAAAGGAGATATTTATATCTAATTTACAGAGGCTAAACATTGAACAAAAAAAATAACTAAGCTGAAGGAGATTAAACAAATGGTTGGAGAAAGTTCTCACAAGTATGATGAAAAATTACAAAACTTGATCAAAAAACTCTCCTATACTCTCCATGAAACTCAATACAAAGAATGATACATTCAAAGTTTGTTGCTCTTTAATAGTGTACCATTAATGCAATAGTCATGGGTGACATAGAGGGATGCCTTATCTTAGGCCATGAGGATAGAATCTTGTAGGGTGAACATCCATTTTACTAAACAAATTCATGCTTGGTAGGATCTAAGAGAGAATTATGTAAGGAGTTCCTTCTAGGTAAAGGAAATTGGTATTAATATTGTTAAAGGGGGTGGCCTACAAGGATACATTGGTATTTATTGATGCAAGATCATAATTTCAACAATTTATTTCAAAATTTGTATTTTTCCTTGAGAAGGTCTTAGAGATTTATAGAAGAGGAAGTTGGTTTCCTTGTTGCCCTATAATTTTGTAGAATTTCTAATAGGATAGGAAAGTTTAGTAATCTTAGGTATAAGTTAAGATGTTGTTTGATTTGTAAGGCCTCCTAGTAATTAGGAAAGTTGAGTCTTATGATTAGGATTACTTGTGGCATCCTATGTATTTTTCAAACTCCAATATGCTAAGGCAAATACGTGGAGGATATTTGGGGGAATTGTGATTGTCCATAAAATTTAGATCAGATTTTGGGACCTTGAAGCTCTTTTACTTTGATTCTACTAGTTCTTAAAGGTTTTATTTGGATCAATTAGCAGGAAAAAGCACAATATGCCCAAGAATATTAGTGTTGGAGCACCTATGGTTTGGGAGAAAGGATAAGGGGTTCTAGGAGTTAAGGGGTTTAAGGGTTTAGGAGCAAGCGGTTAAGGGTATAGGGTAAAGGGTCATGGATTACGGGGTTTAGGCATTAGGGGGTCGAGGTATAGGGGGTTTAAGGGTTAAAGGTTAATGTGTTAGTGGTTAAGGGATTTAGGGTTAACGATTAACCATAAAGGGCATACATGTCAGGGGATTTAGGGGTTAAGTACCTAAGGGTTATAATATTTAGGTCTCAGCAGGTTAATGGGTTAGGGGTTAATGAGTTTAGGGGCTAGGGGTTATGGGTTAAGGGTCAAGGTTTAAGAGGATATTGGATCAGGGTGTATGGGGTTCAAGGATTATAAGTTAGGGGTTAGGGGTTAAGGGGTTAGAGGCTTTGGGTTTAAGGGATCAAGGGGTTAATTTGTTATGAGTTATGAGTGTAGGTGTTAAGGGATTGTGGCTTTTGGTTTAAAGGGATAGGGACTTTAGTGGTTATGGGTTAAGTGCGTATGGGTTGTGATAATGTGGCCCCTAATCCCCTTGTCACAACTATTGGGGGTTCACCTATCAATTTCTCTCATTGCCTTACCTATAGTGTGTCTTGGAGCTATTAGATGTCATTTCATTGAGCTACAATGATAGGTGAGAGCTATACATAACTCACTAAAGGTGTATCAACAGGCTATTATTCTATTGGCTATAGAATTTTACTCTTTTTATTTGTAACTTAGTGAAATGGAAAAGATGTGGAGACAATCTCCATTATTCTTATTTCACCGGGCCATGTAAAATAATTGAAGCAAATAGTCTCAACCCCTTGGAGAATGAAAGTTGAGAACAATAATTAGCATGAAAAAACAAAGAATCCAATGAGTTAAGCTTAGAGGGGTCTCCCTTTGTAAACAAGCATTCATAATCTTGTTAGAGTTAGTATGATTATTTACTAGAAGTTGAGTAGTCCTCACATCACCAACCACATCCAATAGAAAGGTACCAACCCCTATAATAAAAATGATGTCTCTAAATAAGGTGTAGTTAATACCACTAATATAATCTTATGAATGTATTACAATATGATTTATAAAGTACGTTTCCATACACGTGTGAAAGAAACAATCCATTTGGTTAGCAAAAATAAGTCTTTTTGAAGACATCAAGAAAACCCCTTGAAGGAGACAAGAAGGGTTTGAAACCATGGAAAAAAAGGCTTCATATATTGTCTATCACATGTCAAACCGAGTGAACAAACACATGCACATATATCATCTTGCTAAGAATGAAGTGTTTGGATTAGAGTTAAAATTGTTATTTTAGTTTGTTGTCTTTTTTTGTCTTTTAGAGTACGAATCTTTCTGGTCTACTTTGCTGAGGCAGTTTGGCTTCAAATATTCAAGGAATATGTGAGCTAATATAAGACCATATTGTAATCTTTGAAATAACATGATGAACTACTTAACACAATTTATGGTGTTAGATTGATTGAGATGTTTATTTTTGGATGAATGGATTTACATCTATTTAGCCAATAGACAAAACTCATTAAACATTGTTGCAAGTATGTTATTGACATGTTGAAGTGTCATTGAGACTTAGAGGTATAAGATTTAGACTTGTATGTTGTCACCTATCCGGGTGTGATGATACCTTGTGGAGGTAGGCAAAATTTCGATTTTTTTAACTCTTGGAAATATTCTATACGCTCTTGAGAGAATTTCAACCTTTTAAATAAAATTATAAACACATGTACATTCATGCAATAATTACTAATTTATTTGGGGGTGACTCAACAAATTGTAGCATGTTGGCTTGTTGAATTTGTTAGTAGGTTAGGGTTTGATAAATGTGTAACCTTCAGTGGGATTTATTGCGGTTGTATGTGTTTTAGAGAAGCCAGTTTGGAGTGGTGGTTATGTTTCCTTTATTGAATTTGATTTCTTTGGTTCTTCTTGTGCATGTCCACTGTGGTATCTTCTCGTTTGCAAATATTTTCTTATTTTGTATAGAAAAATTTATTGTTGCATCCTTGAAAAAGTTGCACAATTGTCCTGATTTATCTTTGCAATACCTTGAGTTGTCTTGCTTCTTTCAATTGGGCTAGAATTTTCCACCTCAAGAGGGTTGTTAGTTGTTGTCTAACTAAACTGTTACAACATTTTTTCTTGTTTTATTTATTTATTTTTTCTTCAAGGATGTGTTTCCTTTAAACTCTAGAAGAAGCATTGCAAGTGGCCTGATTATAGTAGTCATCAGAAGATGTCTATGATCATGGGAAAGACAACCCTCGGAGGGTGAAATTTGGGTATGTTATACCTATGGAAAACTTTGGCTAACATTCAATTAGATATGTTATATGTAGTTCACAATTAGGATATCGTAGACCATACTATTGCACATAAAAATTCACTACTCCTAAAATATCAGGGTAAGTGCAAGAGTATTTAGTGAATATTGTTTAGTCACATGATACAACTATCCCACAACTCTACAATAGAGAGACCAACATGGAACAACAAACTTAAAATCGATCGATGCACTCACTTTCATGGGAATTTCATGAAAATTTTGATTTTCTTATATAATGCACTTTTACCCACATTTGGAGATCACACGAAAATGGTATTCATAATAAAGTTTTCTGGATGAAGCAATTCATTTTTCCTGCAAGATCAAGTTACGTAGCTATAATGTCTCGTGTTTTTTTGTACATCTGACCAAAAACATATCTTGCAGGAATTTTGAAGGAAATCCCACTCAAATTATCAGAGAATCTCCAGGTGATCTCATTAAAAAGTATATTTCTCCTTATATGTTGATTATTCTTTCTCTTCACTGTGTTTTATAGATAAATTCATTTCAATTCATTCATATCATATATACTCTGGTTGTTGGTTCCAATTTAAAGGTCGAGTTCTAAACATTGTTTGTTGTTCTTTATTTGGAAAGTGCTTGTGGTTTGAAGGGGTTGCAAGAGATGGGAATCTCAAATAGTTGTTGATCGGGCTAATGCAAGTTTTATAGGGAGAATGTGTGACTTAAATCCCCAATGTCTCAAATTTGGCTACGCATTCAGGAGCTAGAATGATCATCCTTCACCCACATTTATCATGAGTGCAATAAACTAGCAGATAAGCTCTCCGAGGAGGCATTCAAGTATCCAGCTGATGAATTATCAACAAGATCAAGGTTTTGGCACACCCAAAAAAAAGGAAACTCACAAAATTTAAGCTAAAAACAACCCCTACTCCTGAAGCTGACAACTTGTCTCCCTCAAGGACCACTGAATTTTCCTTCATCAGGAAATACTTCCTCAACAACTCACTCAATTGCATCATTTCTATACCCCCAACAATCTATTTGTGTTATTGTGCCCATACCATTTTTCGAATAATCTGATGTTTCATATCGGTGAATGTCAAATGCCAATTTACTATTTGAAAACAAAATTTGCATCCCTTGTACCTAATAATCCTTCTTCGTTGAATATTTTCTTGAATGGCGTTTTGTTTACTAATTTTTATCATTTAATGATTTCTTATATGTCAAGATTCTTCTCTATTTCATGCCTTACAACGTTTCCTTTGCAACATCTAGTGCAATTGCTAGTTTAAATTTTTTCACATATTTAAAAAAATAAACAATTTTAGTTCATGGAATGTAACTCAATTGACAATCACCTTGTTATGAAGTATTATGTTAAAACATGAAATTCAAAGTTCAAATCCCCTTGAGTGGCCAACCAAAAAATAATATATTTTTTTATCTATTTATTTATTATATTTTTAGAATGTGGTTTAATGAAAAAAGAAATAAATATAATAAAAAGGAAATAAATTAAATTTTATGTGGCTTGAATATCTATTTTCAAAAATAAAAAATATAGTTATCCATTATGCACTCATGGAATTTCAATGCAATAAGGTAACTGGGATAAAGTTGATGGCATTGGAGTTGGTAGTTTAAGACTGTCACAAGGGAATCCAAGACAACCATGACCTAATTGAAGAAGTGGAAAACAAGCTGGCAGTCCACATTGAGGAATATATCAATTCATTTTTGACTAAACCAGATATATAACTATGGCTCTCTCTACTCATAGTATTTCATTGAGATTGTGTTAGGTATCTGTTATTAACCTATGCCTATGTATATTTAAATGGATACTATATTGATAGTCCAAAAATGAGGCATTTTGGATTGTCTATAGTTTGTACTAGTTATGAAAAACAATTAGCAACAATTAATCTCTTTGGTTGCAAAAAGTATTCTACTTGTTGTGTTGGGGAGTTTCTCTCAGGAAATTTATGGATAACCCGACATATTTTTTATATACGTACTGTGCAGAACCTTTATAAATCTACCTTTCAAATCAACGTCAACCCAATGCAACAACATTTTCCCCACAAAAAGCACAAGATCAAGCCAATGTGTGTGTTGTGTGCATTTAAAGAGATGGATAGGTAGGTTTACGCTTACGAGAACATGGCACCTTAAAATCCGACCACAATTGGTGAGTGCAAGCATTTGCGAAATGGCATCATGAGTGGAGCCTTTTCCAAAAGAGATTATTCATTTACATTACAATATATACAACATGTAGTTAGTGTTCCATCCATGTTAGCACACACACCTGATGGTATCAGTCCTTAAACTGGTACAAAAAAATGGTTTTATATATTCACATACGGGACAGTCACAAGATGTCAACAAAATCACATACTTATCGAAATCCTCAACTAGGAATATGCTAAATTGCTTCAAAATGTGCTTGTAACTAGGTAGGCATCAAAGACAATCATTGCAATGGGTTAAGGGGACCTAAGAGAGAATTATGTAAGGAGTTCCTTCTAGGTAAAGGACATTGGTATTACTATTGTTAAAGGGGGTGGCCTACAAGGATACATTGGTAGCTATTGATGCAAGAGCATAATTTCAACAATTTATTTCAAAATTTATATTTTTCCTCTAGAAGGTCTTAGAGATTTATAGAAGAGGAAGTTATTTTCCTTGTTGCCCTATAATTTTGTAGAATTTCTAATTTCATATTTGGGATAGGAAATTTTAGTAATTTTAGGCATAAGTTAAGATGTTGTTTGATTTTTAAGGCCTCCTAGTCACTAGGAAAGTTGATTCTTGTGATTAGGATTACTTGTGGCATCCTATGTATTTTTCAAACTCCAATACACCAAGGCAAATATGTGGAGGGAATTTGGGGGAAGTGTGATTGTCCATAAAATGTAGATCAGATTTGGGGAACTTGTAGCTCTTTTCCTTGGACACTACTAGTTCTTAGAGGTTGTATTTGGAGCGGTTAGCAAGAAAAAGCATAATATACCCAAGAATATTAGTGTTGGAGCACCTGTGGTTTGGGAGAAAGGATAAGGGGTTCTAGGAGTTAAGGGGTTTAAGGGTTTAGGAGAAAGGGGTTAAGGGTAACGGGTAAAGGGTTAGGGATTATGGGATTTAGAGGTTAAGGGGTTGAGGTATAGGGGGTTTAAGGGTTAGAGGTTAATGGCTTAGTGGTTAAGGGATTCAGGGGTTAAAGATTAACCATCAATGGATTACATGTCAGGGGATTTAGGGGTTAAGTGCCTAAGGGTTATGGTATTTAGGTGTCAGCGAGTTAAGGGGTTATGGGTTGATGACGGGTAACCCCGCCAAACCTAGAATCATTACAAACTGTACATGTAAAACTGCAATTCCTGTTCTAGTCAATACCAGTTCACTTTCTGGCAAATTCAACTCTACGGAACCCTTAGTTTCTCCCTTCTGTTTATGATTAAAAACAATATTTAACATTTCTTCTCATAACAAGTTGAATTAATATTCAGACATTAATTTTCGACCTTCAATCTCATCCAATGCAAGTCTCGCCTGTAATAAGGTATTGCTGACATCCATACAATTATTTTCTTCAAAACCTTGAATTCAAATAAGACTATGATACCAGCGCCCAAATATGTCTTTAAATTGAATCTCTTTATTCAATTCTCATTCAAAACACAACTGCTCAACCAAACAATTGAACCTTTCGACTCATGGCAATAGCAATTCATATAAAACTGAGATTTGACTAGAATCGAATGTCGATATCACATACCTGTTTCTCATCAATGATGCTCAAACTGTAGCGATCTGCAAACACTACCTTTGAACATATTAGAGCTCCAACCTGGCTTATTACATACTACCAATACTTCGATCGCATACCAAACAATTCCAACATGTTAATTCACTGTATAAAACTCATAAACAGAAATCAAGTTTTTAAAAATCCTGCCTTCTCTGTTGTGAATCGATTTCACATAAATCGATTCATCAATCCCATACAAATGACTGATTTCCCCTGCATGCGAAAACACCATTGAATGTCTGTTTTGACAGAAGTCTGTGTGTATTTCTGACCGATCAAACACTCAGAACATTTCAGTTGCTCGGCGGTAAGTATGCATTTCAAATTCTTGGTATTCACTACAACTCTGATGGAATGCCATCAGCAATCGTAATTACCAGTGATTGAATGTCACAATCAACTATCAGCTACTTCCACAGTGTCGGGGCAATTCGGCGGTGATCGGAGATCACAGATGATTTGAATGCCAACTTTCGGTTTCTCCATAGCTCTGATGCAATATCCACAGCGCTCCGTCTCACACTTAAACTGTAGCCACTGTATGTAACCCGTAGATTAAGATCTGCAAATTCAATGTACTCCACTTCCAATCTGCGCCGATGTAATGTCAATCGGCGTTCACAAATCGCGATCAGCAAACCACTACAAATGTCAATCGCTACTCCAGATCGATGCGATGACTATCCTTTCGCTGAATCGGTGATTGAAATTGATGTTACTTGATATCATCACAGATTATCACAATCCTCAGAACTCCGATGCGATGTTATCGGAAGTCGGAAATCGGAACTGTTACCAATCGGAAGTTGGAATTGTCACATGTTGCGATATCTGACCATCCTCTCCGCCCGATGCGATGGGTTCAGACCCAATCGGCGATCCACAATGCTATGATATATATTTATTAACAATTGTTCTGATCCGATTCTTCGGATCTGATCACCCAACAACCAAAATTTATAAAAATTCTTCGCGTCTGGTTCTATTCTTTATGTAATGCTACTTATTGAAGTCCCTTTCCTTTACGATGCGATTGCTTTGCTGGTCCTGACGCACTATAAAACAAATAAAATATATCTGAAATCCGTTATAAAGCTCTAAAAAGGTTTTAAATCATAATTTCTCTGTGTAAACGCATTTTACCCACACACAGCTCTATTACTTCAATTTTCTTCACAGGAATCTTTACGATTCAACAAACATAGACCGCAACTCTACCAACAATTTCACAGAAATCAACACATAATAGTTTCAATTCTCTCTTACATCAACGCACACAATATGAAACTTATTCGTAAATACAATCTCTGCGTTTGTCCTATTACATAAAACACTTATGTTATACACAAAACGCAGTCTACACAGTCTTCTGATAAACAATGATTAAATCCACCATATTTTTTTCGATTTCCACATCACAATTCATATTTATATAAACTAAACAACAATCGGATTTTTGGCTCCTTTACACTACGAAAACCCCTATTTCACAAAACACAAATCTCGCTACAAATCTGAGCTTCCGCTCCAAACAAAAAAACCCCCCTAACTATCTCTCATTCTCTCTTAAAAAAAACTCTAAGCTCTTGCCTCATCACATTTTTATGATGAGCTTATTTTCTAATAATAGCTAACGGGATCTCCTATTTTCTCGAAAGATCATAACAACAAATTTCTTATCTTATCACTTTCGATCACATTTTTTTAACAACCTTATCTCTGATCTAAAATAAGGCAATCTCACACTTATTACAATAACAAACTAATAGAGAAGTTTATTCTTCTTAGTAATCCCGAATTTGGCAAAACAGTCAATGAATTTTACTATGATTAGCCACAACATGTGGACAATCCTCCACATTGCTGGCTAATTCCGATGCTCCTGCATCAGGGGTTAATGAGTTTAGGGGTTAGGGGTTATGGGTTAAGGGTCAAGGTTTAAGAGGATATGGGATTAGGGTGTATGGAGTTCAAGGATTCTAAGTTAGGGGTTAGGGGTTAGTGGCTTTGGGTTTAAGGGATCAAGGGGTTAATTTTTTATGAGTTATGGGTGTAGGGGTTAAGGGATTGTGGCTTTGGGGTTAAAGGGATAGGTATTTTAGTGGTTAGGGGTTAAGTGCATATGGGTTGTGATAATGTGGCCCCTAATCCCCTTGTCAAAACTATTGGGGTTTCCCCTATCAATTTCTCTCATTGCCTTACTTATAGGTCCCCTAGCCCCTATGCCATAAGGCCCTAAGGCTCCTTCTCATTCTCTAATGTTAGGATTATAGATCTTAGTAAACCATGCTCGAACCTCTCACTTCTACCCATCCATGCTACCCTTATGTCCGCTTGCCCCACTCAATACACCAAAAGATCCCCCTCCCACAAAATTCATGATAATTGAACATTTGGAGGTGATAATTTAACAACAACTTCACAACTAGTCCATTTATAATGGTGTCTTGGAGCTATTAGATGCCATTTCATTGAGCTACAGTGATATGTGAGAGCTATGCATAGCTCACTAAAGGTGTATCAAGAGGATATTAGTCTATTGGCTATAGAATTTGACTCTTTTTATTTGTAACTTAGCGAAATGGAAAAGATGTGGAGACAATCTCCATTCTTCTTCTTTCACCGGGCCATGTAAAATAAATGAAGCAAATAGTCTCAACCCCTTGGAGAAGGAAAGTTGAGAACAATAATTAGCATGAACAAACAAAGAATCCAATGAGTTAAGTTTAGAGGCATCTCCCTTTGTAAACAAGCATCCATAAGCTTGTTAGAGTTAGTATGAATCTTTACTAGAGGTTGAGTAGTCTTCACATCATCAACCACATCCAATTGAAAGGTACCAACCCCTACAACAAAAATGATGTCTCCAAATAAGGTGTAGTTGATATCAATAATATCACATTATGAATCTATTACAATATGATTTCGAAAGTACGTTTCCATAAATGTGTGAAAGAAACAATCCATTTGGTTAGCAAAAGGAAGTCTTTTTGAAGACCTCAAGAAACCCCCTTGAAGGAGACAAGAAGGGTTTGAAACCATATAATACAAGTCGATCTATGAACCCTATTTCTTATGTGTTCTATGCATGTATTTTTTCACTCGGTTTGACATGTGATAGAAAATATATGAAGCCTTCTTTTCCACATATCATCTTCATTAGATATCATGTTGTTGAGAATGAAGTGTCTGGATTAGAGTTAAAGTTCCTATTTTAGTTTGTTGTCTTTTTTTGTCTTCTTTTTGTCTTTTAGAGTATATATCTTTCTGGTCTATTGTGCTAAGGCAGTTTAGCTTTCAAATATTCAAGGAATATGTGAGCTAATATAAGACCATATTGTAATATTTTAAATTACATGATGAACTATTTAGCACAATTTATGGTGTTGGATTGATTTAGATGTTTATTTTTGGATGGATCGATGTACATCTCTTTAGCCAATAGACAAAACTCATTAAGCATTGTTGCAAGTATGTTATTGACATGTTGAAGTGCCATTAAGACTTAGAGGTAGAAGATTTAGACTTGTAGGTTGTCACCTATCCGTGTGTGATGATACCTTCTCTTGGATATATTCTATACGCTCTTGAGAGAATTTCAACCTTTTAAATAAAATTACAAACAAATGTACATTCATGCAATAATTACTAATTGATCTGGGGGTGACTCAATAAACTGTAGCATGTTGGCTTGTTGAATTTTTTAGTAAGTTAATTAGGGCTTGATAAATTTGTAAGCTTCGGTGGGATTTATTGTGGTTGTATGTGTTTTAGAGAAGCGAGTTTGGAGTGGTGGTTGTGATTCCTTTATTGAATTTGATTTCTTTGGTTCTTCTTATTGTGCATGCCCACTGTGGTATCTTCTCGTTTGCAAATAATTTCTTATTATGTACAGAAAAAGTTCTTGTTGCATCCTTGAAAAAGTTGCGCAATTGTCCTGATTTATCTCTATAATACCATGAGTTTTCTCGCTTGTTTCAATTGGGCTAGAATTTTCCACCTCAAGAGGGTTGTTAGTTGTTTTCTAACTAAATTGTTAAAGCATTTTTTCTTTTATTTATTTATTTTTTCTTCAAGGAGGTGTTTCCTTTAAACTATAGAAGAAGCATTGCAAGTGGCCTGATTATAGTTGTCATCAGAAGTTGTTTGTGATCATGGGCAAGATAACCCTCAGAGGGTGAAAATTGGGTATGTTATACCTATGGAAAACTTTGGCTAACATCCAATTAGATATGTTATACATAGTTCACAATTAGGAGATCACAGATCATACAATTGCACATAAAAATGTAGTACTCCTCAAATATCATGGTAAGTGCAAGATTATTTATTGAATATAGTTTAGTTACATGATACAACTATCCCACAACTCTACAGTAGAGAGACCAACATGCAACAACAGACTTAAAATTGATCAATGCACTCACTTTCATGGGAATTTCATGAACATTTTTATTTTCTTCTATAATGCACTTTACCCACATCTTAAGATCACACAAAAATGGTATACATAATAAAGTTTTTTGGGTGAAGTAATTCATTTTTCCTACAAGATCAAGTTACGTAGCTTAAATGTCTCGTGTTTTTTCATACATCTAACCGGAAACATACCTTGTAGGAATTTTGAAGGAAATCCCACTCAAATTATCAGAGAATCTCCAGGTGATCTCATTAAAAAAGTATGTTTCTCCTTATATGTTGATTATTCTTGCTCTTCACTCAGTTTTGTATATAAATTCATTTCAATTCATTCATATCAGATATACTCAAGCTCATGGTTCCAATTTAAAGGTCGAGTTATCATCATTGTTTGTTGTTATTTAGTTGGAAAGTGCTTGTGGTAATTTGAAGAGTTTGCAAGAGACGGGAATCTCAAATAGTTGTTGACCGGGATAATGCAAGTTTTATAAGTAAAATGTGCGGCTTCAATCCCTGATGTCTCAAATTTGGCCGCGCATTCAGGAGCTAGAATGGTCATCCTTCACCCACATTTATCATGAGCTCAATCAACTAGCAGATAAGCTCTCTGAGGAGGCATTGAATTAGTAGCCAACTGATGAATTATCAGCAAGATCAAGGTTGTGGCACACCAAAAAAAAAGACAACTCGCAAAATTTAAGCTAACAACAACCCCTACCCATGAAGCTCACAACTTGTCTCCCTCAAGGACCACTGCATTCTCCTTCATCAGACAATACTTCCTCAACAACTCACTCAACTGCATCATTTCTATACCCCCAACAATCTATTTATGTTATTGTGCCCATAACATTTTTTGAATAATCTGATGTTTCATAGGTGAATGTCAAATGCCAATTTACTATTTGAAAACGAAATTTTCATCCCTTGTACCTAATGAGCCTTCTTCATTGAATATTTTTTTGAATGGTGTTTTGTTTACTAATTTTTATCATTCAATGATTTCTTATATGTTAAGATTCTTCTCTATTTCATGCCTTACAATGTTTTCGTTGCAACATTGGTGCAATTGCTAGTTTAAATTTTTGCATATATTTAAAAAATAAACAATTTTAGTTCATGGAATGTAACTCAATTGACAATCACTTTGTTATGAAGTTATATTATGTTAAAACATGAGATTCAAAGTTCAAATCCCCTTGAGTGACCAATCAAAAAATAATATTTTTTTATCTATTTATTTATTATATTTTTAGAATGTGGCTTTAATGAAAAAAGAAAAAATTATGACAAAAGTGTTGGAAAATACGGGGAGGGGGATAATTAGTATTTAGATCTGACTGAAAACTTTTTACTTTTTCTTTCTCTAAAAACCATACGTTACTTTACTGAACCCAAATTTCGTATACATGCGGATATCCTTAAGAAAACTTGCGTATGTCCAGAGATCTTATTATGCATTTAATTCTTTACTTAGATCATTGCATCATTCATTCATCAGATGTTTAGTAAGCAGTAAGCATGAGTAGTAATAACAGAATAAACCATCACACATAAGCAACACACATGAAAACCAGTATTTAAGGTGGAAACCCAATTCGGGAGAAAACCACTGCTGCTGTCGTCTCTATCTTCAATATTTGTTATAAAGAAAACTTCTTACAACTTTGTACTGGCGCAGACTCATACCACCACGCAGGCACCCACTTGCAAAAGGCTGTAACCTTCTCTCGTTCTCCAGCCACTACTGGAAGGGAGCTCCAACCCCCTGATCTTGTTTACCAGCCTCTCCTGGAAGGGAGCTACTACCCCCCGCTCTCGTTTACCAGCCTCTCCTGGAAGGGAGCTACTACCCACTGCTCTCGTTTGACCTCTCTGAAGGGAGCTACTGCTCTCGTTTACCGGCCACCCTTTTGGAAAGAGCTGGCCCTCACTGAAGAAGCAAGCCCTCAGCACCATTGCGGACCACGTTTCATCAATTTTCATATTGGACCCATTAGCTTCCATACAACATACCTCGTAGGCCACTTTTCATCAGATTTTTAGACTAGACCCACTCCACACATTTAAGCTCATCATACATCAAACTGAAACTTATAACCCCATCAATTCATTCATGGAATCATCAACCAATCAACCAAGAACTTGATCTTCAATTAACATAATTAGCAGCATATTCATCATTAAAACAACCCAATTTTGTATGAATACATCATTGATAGATAGCAGTAAAACAACAAAACAGATCAGACATTTCATTCCACTTACTTCAGCAAAACCTAGATTCCATACGCGCTTTACTTCATGAACACAACGTATATACGCGCTCATAGAAACAAACCTGTACCTGGAAATCCCACCTTATTCAGACTGACCTTTGATTTCATACGCGCTTTTGCTGAAAAGAACACACAACGTATCTCTGCATCCCAAACTGAACCTGTGTGTATAGATACGTAACTTTTGGAGCATGCGGTTCTTGAGATCGGATAAACAACTCAGATCTCACCCTTTACTTTAGCAAAGATTCGCCAGATCACAGATCTAAAAATTCCATAAACAGATCTAGAAAATACATAGTCATTTTAGATCTGGATATCCCTCTTCATCATTTTCTTCATAGGTGCATTATTAATTTAGATCAATCAATAAAATGTTACCCATTCCATGTAGATATACTTCAGAGTGAAGTATTCATTAAAACCCAGAACTATGCACACTCTTGCACTATGATCCTCTTCTCCTTATATAGTTTTAGCCTTTACCAATACCATGAGTCAAAACCACTTAACCGCTGATGGTATTCCTGGACGGGATCAAATAGATAATCCAACGCTCAATATTGTGGGCCAATACCATGGTCATGTCCCCTGGTTTTATAAATTTAGAGCGCAAATAGGCATAAGCTACTTGGTACGTACTTTCCCACGTACTGCATACGCTACTTTGCCTTTACAACCAGCGTGTCACTTTGTTCAGCTATATCTTATTCATCATCACTCACGGCACTTACGGAATTTATTTCTTCTTGCTGCTTCGAACTGATACTGTATGAAATATCATTAACAAATAAGTTTCTATCTCAAAGACAACTCTCATCAGTTGTTCCATCAAGGACAACTTCATCCATTGGATTCTATCAGGACACTTGTCTTGCATCTGTGCCAACAAAAAGCCATCATGACATGATCAAATTTCATGTGGTTTGAATATCTATTTTTAAAAATAAAAAATATAATTATCCACTATCCACTCATGGATATTTCAATGCAAACTTCCTAATGCTAATGATTTTGTCTTAATTCCTAACTATATTAAATGGGTTTCATCTTAATTGTCATTGTCTTAAGTCGCCATTGTCTTAAATATAAGTTTTGTCTTAAATATTTTTGTCTCAAAGTGCTTTTGTCTCAAATTGCTTTTGTCTTAATTTTTTTTTTTTTGTCTCAAAGTGCTTTTGTCTTAAATATAAAGTTTTGTCTTAAAATGTTTTTTTCTCAAACTGTTTTTGTCTTAAATATAAAGTTTTGTCTTAAAATACTTTTGTCTTAAATTTTTTTGTCTTAATTTTCTTTGTCTCAAATTTTTTTTGTCTCAAATATTTTTGTCTTTAATTTTATCTTTAAGACAATTCAATTGATATTAAATTTTAATATAAAATAACTAAAATAAAAAGTAACTTTTTAAGACAAAAGATTTCTTTTGTCTTAAAAAAATGTCTTAAAACAACCCATCTCAATGCCTATTGAAGATATGCTCAATGCCCCCAGTGAGACATACATCGTGAATATGGATAAAAAGGGAGCCAAAAATTCTATTGTGACCCGCACCAGGGCTCCGACATGATTGGTGATTTCATTTTCTATTAGTTATACTTTTCAACAATCACACCAAATGTTTATGCCCTCACTGCAATGACCACCACCAAATTCTTGTAATTTTTAGGCTCATAGTGGCATTCAATGTGGTATGTGATCCAATTTTTAGCATATTATTGTTCAATTTTTTTTAAATATGTAGTCATATTTTAGCTTATATTCTCTTAGGAGCATGAGGATCTGGAGAGGAAATGATACATCTTATACTTTCGTTATTATGGTTATGAATTTCTTCAAAGAGAAGTATCTTACTTGAGTTTCCCATTCAAATATTATTAGGTATTTCAAGTCCCGAAACCAGGATTTGGCTCCTTATGAATGAGAGGGAGAATTCAATTGTTTTTTTTTTCACCAAGATGTTGATCTCCAGTTATGCCTCGGGGTGGCACATGTGTCCAACACTCCAAGCCTTAATAATTCCATGCTTAATGTGGCATCCCCCAAATCACCCAGATTTGTATATTCTTAGCTATTTAGAATAAAAAAATTATATCGGCTTGGAGAATTTAGGTACCTGATCTGTTGACATCCAAGCATTTGTTCCTCGCCACTAACAAGTTCTAGACCAGTTTATTCTGCAAAATCCACTCAATGAAATCCCTATGCCTTAATATTAGGCCAAACACATTTTATTCAGTATAAAATATTTTATGGGTACAGATAAGTATAATTTGTATATAAAATACATCATTTCACGAAGAATTCTCAGAAGATCTTCTCATGGGTAGTCCAAATTTTTCGAGGAATTGAAATGGGTACATGAAAAGTTGTTCAATGGATCAAATCTGATAGTAAGGTGAAAAATTTCTCACCAAAATACTTATCAGGCCTAGCAACAAATGCTAACAACTTGATATGGATACATGCAGATATTTTCCCACGCCATGATGCAGACAATTCACTGAAATCATTTCAATTTCAACATTTGAAAGTCCTGAAGTTTCACCAATTTCCCAATACATTCAATTGGGTATTTCAAACTCACTCCATTAATCCAAGCATTTGACTGCTCCCACTTGTGTGTATCGAAACAATTGACAAAGGGTATGCCCTTCAGATAATCGCACACATGAAGCAATCCAAATTTTCCCTAAGTGGTATGTTACAAGTATCCTTCAACAAGCACATGTTTCTATCATTCAACACTTTTGAAGAGTATTTCATATGATGTCTCACTGAATTTGTATAATACAACATATATATATATATATGATCAAAGTTTAAACCAAACAATATATACAAGCCCCAAATTTTTACAAACAAAAATTGGGTTGTGACTGTGAGCATCGAGGTTTTAAATGCCCCATGTCTAAAACCAAATTGCCAAGATTATCATATTTATCAAAACAATTCAAAGCACCATGTGACATGAACAAACATAGTAGACTATGGAACAACTAAAACACCCCATTTCTTGTAGCCTTGGCTGGAATTTGGTGAATTAATTTTTTTTTCAATTTGATCAGTTTGGCTTGTTTACGTTATATGAAACATGTGGTTGTATTAACCCACTCCTCCCACATTTACCCACTTTCACCACCATACCTGGGTAAAAATTAGCTGAGGGTTACAATGATAAGACTCAACCTCCTATATTACTTTAAGGAAATGGAGTCGAAAACTCAAGGCATTCCTGACCTCCGTCAAGTGGTGCAGGACCTCCAGGAGAAACCCAACCCCTCCAGGTGTCCAACCCCTCATATAACTCTCTTTTTCATTGAACTAGAGCCTCAAACTCTCCCTTGCAAAGGCATGTAAGTGATTATAAGCCTCCAGTCACTCCTATAGGATTTCCTGTCAGTGACTGTGGACTTTCTTAGTCAGTTCTATGCTAGTGACCCCAAATTATGAGTCACTTTTTCAGGGCTAGGACTCAGGCCTTTGCCCAAAACTTCGTTAAACATCCAAAAATTGTGAATGACATTGAAAACAATCTTATAAACAAAGACTTGAACCAGGACTTGACCTGTCCCTTCCCAACCAAGACTGGCATTTTTTCAAACACATGATAAACATCAAACATAAGGATCTGAAAACTTATCTGAGTTTAAAAAAAGGACCAATTACCTCTCACAATAGTTGTATTAGAACCAATTAGGTCATGCATTCATTATTCATTCATTTACTTATAAAAACAAGATGAGAGCCATGACTAAGATCTGACATAAAACCATTCTTATAACCAACATATAACCAAATAAATAACAATGATAGAAGAACCATTAAAGCCACAAAACAACAAATACATTTACTCATCAAAAAAGATAAACTTAGCTCTTATTACTTACGAAAATCAACCAATTAGGAATTCCACGTACCACCCAACCATAGATTGGGTTGAACCAAATATTTCTTTCAGCTAATCACCCATGTGCCATAATCCAAGAATTATTATGGGATCTCATGGGATAAACCAATAAAAAAAAAAACAAGGAATCCAGAAGTTAAACCACCCCTCCCCTCCTGTGACCTCACCTAAACCGGTCCAAGAAAAACCGTAACAACCAACCTGAATGCCTCAAAATTTCTTCCTCTCCTTGAGGAATTTTTCCCTTCTCCCACAAACTGAGAGTTCCCAGAAAACCATCTCCAACCCCAACCCTTGGGATTTTCTGAGACCACCTCACAGGATACAAACCTTCCGGCTTAATCCAAATCTCAACCAAGAATGAATCCCATCACGCCATGGCTATCCGGAAATGGCAAGATAAGGTTGAAACCACTGTCAAACTAGGAAAAACCCAAGACATTGACAACAAATGAACCAAACACACACATGCATATACCATGCATGCCAAAACCAGCTAGGAAATCATACATGCAACCTGTTACCTGCAAGTATTCCCACTGAAGCTACTTGATCCAACTTTTCCTTGCTTGATCCTTTATTTCCTTGTCCTTCCTTTACTTTCCTTGTCCTTAATTTGATTGCTTCCATTCCTTCTCCTCTTGGTGATCTCCTCCTCTCTCAAACTAATCCCAGAAATGAACTGAAAAAAGCTTGTGAATTGTTCCTCATAATCCCTTCTATCATTGATGCCTCTAATTTCTTCATTTTCCCTCTATTTTCCTTCAATTTCCTCCTCACATGCAACTTGTGACCTTTCACCTTCCTTTTCTCCTAATTTCCTTTATTTTCATAAATAATATTCTAATTAATGTCTCTTTTCCTTTTCAAAGCCTTTGCCAATTCCTTTTCCAATTTCCCTTTAGCTATAATAAACAATAAGTGATGCCCACTAGGATGTTTTTCCCAACTTTAAGCTTGGAATAATTTTTCGATGACCACGGTCTTATTTTTCCTTTATTAAATTTATTACATGAACTTTTAACCCGGGGTTGTTACAGACCCCCCCCCCCCCTTAGGGGAACATTTTACTCAGTGTTCTATGACACCTACAACCAACAAGATCATTGAAAACCAAAAACATTATGCCTATGAAGCTTTATAACTTAGCTCGTTGCAGTATTTAAAATAAACTACCCACTTAAAAGAAAAAACCATCATGACAAACATGAAAACATGTAAAAAATACCGCTTATTAGAGCTTTATAATATAACTCATTATGGTATTTACAATAACAATCACATATACTCAATAAAATTTGTTTCAACCAATAAATAACCATATTGTCTATGGAGCTTTATAAATCCAACTCGATACAATATTTACAATAATATACACATATATACATATGCACATTTTCTTTAACCAAAAAGTAAAAGGATACAATGCTTGCATCCACAACAAGGGAGTCTAGAGGCTCACACCTCCACCCTCAAAAGTAGTACCAGGATTCACCTCCTTCTTAGGAAGACTAGAATCCACTACAAACTCAAACATGAATACAGTTCTCAACACTACGATCCTATGCCACTTGTCCTTTTAGTGAACACTGATAGACTCATTGTTTCAAGGCACACTCCCAATGTGCATCCAATTCCATCTAGAAATGCTAATGACCAAAACAAATCCATTCCCTGACCTTCCCTTCTCTACTACACAGTCCCTCAGGCAGTCTGGTCACCCCCTTCTATGCAGTCACACACCTTCCAATTTTCGTGGGCATCCCCTTCTCTGTTACATAGTCCCTTGGGGGACCCCTCCCTTTGTAAATTTTCCTCACATCGAAAGGTCCAAAAACCAATGCATATACCTTCCTAAAAACCATCATACCGGTCATAGCATGCTCATAACAATCAATGGACACTATTAGGTACAATTTTCCCACAATGGCCCTGCTCCTGAAGTGCTTTACAAGCATATTTCCGCATGTTCCAATTCCTTTTGTTGACACTGCTAGTTCTTGTAGTCGGTTTCAACCACCCAACTGAGAATTTTCATGCTCATGTATAACCCTAATTCCCATTATGAGCAATTAAATGCATACAAATCATACCTAATTTTTGGCTAAATGCATCATTACCCTTCTAATTTTGTTTACTTCCTATCACAACAATTCAAACTAGCATCTTTGATCAAAGTATCATGTATAAACATATTACATCAGGTTAAATCGAAATGCAACCATCATAAAGGTTGGCATTATGATTGCATGTATTTTCCTTGATGGCAACCCACTTGTAAATCACCAAATATATTGGTTCTAGATAAGCTCAGAGGTGGCACAATGATGGAACAGAATGTCAAAATGATAGGACATAATTTTTACAGATCAGAATTAGAAGATGGATAAAGCACATATTTAAGGAGCTATACGCGAGTTTGTCAAGGAAAAGTCACGTATACACACAGGTAAGAAGAAGAAAATTTGTGTAAGTGCTTTCGCACTAAGTTTATGATACCATGGGTCCTTACCCTTGTATTAGCCCACAATATTGAGCACAGTAATGGTTATTTGATCTCGTCCAAGAATACCATCGACACTTGTGTTTTTTTGGCTCATGTTATTGGCTAAGGCTCACACTATATAAGGAGGTGAAGATCATAGTGCTAAGTGTGCATGAGTATTTGAATTGAATGAATACTTCAAATATCTGAAGTATATCTGCATGGAATGGCTATTATCAATAGATAGATCTAATATTATGATGCACTCATGAATACAATAATGGACCAGGCTCTCTAGACCTCAAATGAATATGTATTTGCATTATATATGTGGTCTAGCACATGATTGTTGAAGTGAAGGGTATGATATAAGTAAGTGTGTAGTTTTGAAGTGTTGCGTAGTCCTGAATTATTTACATATTTATACGCGGGTTCGTCACGTTGAAGGCGCGTATACACGCGGGTTCAGCTCTGCAAAGGCATGTATGCAAGCTAGGGTTTTGATGAAGAATGCTGAAGGAAATGTATGATCAATTTTTTTGTATTTATGTTATCTGTCAATGATGTCTTCATATAATATCTGAGTTGTTTGATTACTCACTATGCTGCTAGTTGATTGTGAATAAAGATCAGCGATTGGTTGATTGAAAATGGTGGATGCTACTGACTGTATAAGGGCTCTGTAAATATGATCAAATATGTTTGAATATCTCTAATATGTTCAGAGTCTGGTCAAAACTCTAATCTCAGTATATAAAGATCTATACATAGATTCCTCCACAGAAAAGCATGTATACACGTGGGTTTCCATAAGTAAAGTTGCGTATACATTTTGACCAGGGTTGCAGTTAATTTTGAGTGTTGATGCAAAAGTTTGGGTTTAATTTTGTGGTTTGGGTAAAATGATCTCACTGTTACGTTCAAATTTGGTTGATGGTTGTTTTTGTTGATCTATAAGTTGTGTTGAAGTAAAATTTGTTGGATCTAGTGTGAAAATTTATGAAACGTGGTCTGCAGTGGTTTTGAGGGTCAGAGCATTCAGTGTGGAAGTCGAAGCTTCTTTCCAGTAGGATATTTTGATCAGATCAAGGGGTTGAATCTCCCTTCCAGTGGTGGCTGGTAAATGAGATCAGATCAGGGGTTTGGAGCTCCCTTCCAGTTGCATCTGGAGAATGAGAGAAGGTTACAACCTTCTATAGGTGGGTGCCTGCAAGTTGGTATGGTTCTGCACTAGTACAAGAATGTAAGCAGTTTTCTATATAATAAATATTGAACGGTGGTTTTCTCCTTACTTGGGTTTCCACCTTAAATCCTGGTGTTTGTGTGTGTTGCTTATGTGTTATAATTTATTCTGTTCTTACTGCACATGGTTACTATTTACTAAATGTATGATGAATGAATGATGCATCGAGCTAAGTAAAGTTTTTGAAGATTTATGTGAATAATAAGTTCTTTGGGCATATGAATTTTTCCTTACAGAAAGGCACTTGCATACGCTAGGTGGATTAATTAAAGTCGTGTATAGAAATAAGTAAATAAAGAAAAGTATTGTGAGTTTTAAAAACTGGTTCACCCACCCCCCCCCCCTCTCAGTATTTTTCCCAACATCAGAATCATGGATCACATGCATAATTAAAAACTGAAGTGAAATATTGATACTTATCTTTCCATGCATATTCTTTGATTTTGCCTTTGTTATTTATCATTTTCGTACACACACTAAATCAGTTTCCAAACCTGACAAGCACCCAGTGCCTTCTCTTTTAAGAAAAAAGGGAATTCAGACACTAAACCACCTCCTTCCTCAATATTAACAAAAAGAGAATCTAGAGACTAAATTGCCTCAACCCTCTATAGCAACAAGGGTATCTTGAGATTAAACCATCTCAACCCTCTATAGCAACAATAAGGGCATCCAGAGAATAAAGTTCCTGAACCCAATATCAACAACAAGGGAATCCAAAGACTAAAGTTCATCTACCCTCAATAAAAACAAGGGTATCCCGAGACTAAACCGCCTCAACCTTCAATAGAAAAACAAGGGCCCAAACAATTCCATACCTTCATGTCCCATCACACTGTACAACATATACACACACACAAAATATACAACACAACACATATAACTACACCCGATGTACAAAACGACACATATACCTACACCTGGTGTAAACACAACACATACACCTACACCTAGTGTACAACATGATGCATGCACCTAAACCTGGTGTAAAACAAAATACATAGACGTACACACCATACAATACCCTGAATACACATATCGCGATACAATGACTGCACAATGCCCGTAACACCGTACCAAATATACACAACACAACATGTATGATGTGTACACAATACCACATGTACACAACACCACCTACACAATGTGTACACAACACCTCTTGCACAACATGTACACAACACCACATGCACATAGTGCCACATGTACAACAAGTACACATCACCACATGGATACAATATCACATGTACATCGTGTACACAACACCATATGTACAAAATGCACATAACACCATATGTACACAGCAATGCATATCCAACATTCCCACGACACCATATGTACACAAAACTGCATATACAACACATACACAACACTATATATGCACAGTACCATATATGCAACATGCACGCAACATTATATGTACACAATAGCGCATATGAAACATGCACACTACACTATAGATGAAACACGCACACAACACCATAGGTACGTCATGTACACCAGATACAAAACAGTAGTATCGCACATCCAGAAACCACACTATCTCTACCAAGTAACCTTACTTATGGTGTCTTTTCCACTATCCATGCTTATCCCAACATGTCTCATATCGCACTGCTTTCATTCTATTGATGTATCCCTCAACATTTCCTGTTATAAAATAAAAATGGGAATAGTATAAACACATAATATAAATTCAAATCCACATGATACTAACCTCATATATCTTCCAAGGCTACTCTTCCCACTTGATTCCTCAAGAAACTAGGGATCTCTTCATGCCATTCACTTGCATAAGCTATCAATCCTCCACAAGAATGATTCCTGATGACTCTGTCAGACAACGACATACATACATACATACATACATATATACATATAAATATTAGCATAAAGAAATCATGATCTCTGACAACCCTTCTAGACACAACATACATACATACATACATGTATACATACATATACATAAATATAATCCTAATCACAACACAATTACCAGATATCATAAGGTCAAAGTCAAGAGAAATCCCTTTATTTATGCATAACATGCACAACACTGAGAAAAACAACTCCCAACATAGCCAATGCATATGATGCCTCAAATCCATTAACTATACATTTCCCATGACAATCCTTCCACCGTCCATTTACACCAATGGACCCAACTAATCCAAATGGTTGTCATATTTTTGCCTTTTGTTGCCCTTGTACATGCACCGAGCTTCATCTGGGTCATACATTACCTATTAGGTTCCATCCAACTCTCCCTGATCTCCATTATCTTTCCTCTTTCCCAACCAATTCCCAAAACCATCAAAGCACAAAAGTTAAGAAAAAGAAACAAACAAGAAGAAAACCATGACAAACAATGACAATACGACACCACAAAAAAAGTGGCAAGGCCTTGCACCAGACACAATCAAAACCCATAAATCAAGCTCAAACAAATCACAAAATATTGAAGGCATAAAACCCCTAACAAACACTATGACTCAATCCCCGTGGGTTCCCAATGCTTCCAAGGGAAAGCTCAACCCGAACCGAGTCTTCAAGATTTCATGGTAGTCGCTTTTGCGATGAAAATCCCGTGCATCATACTACCATAACACATGATTTTCAATGCATAAAAAAACATAACAATATATAGGTTATCTTAGGCTTGTTGTGCCAAGCACACTGCCTTGTAACTGAACACACACATATATCATCTCTCAAGGGACTCTAGTTCCTCGATGAATCCTGCCATAAATAGAAACTAGCTAATATACCTGTCAAATACATGCTCGTGAATATAACACATATCCTCATAATGTCAAATGAAATCAAGGTTAAGAAGACTTCATGAATGTAAAGCACTCATTCGTTTGTAATTGTGGTTTCCTAAAATTTTCATGCAATTATTTTCTTTAGCTTTTACCTTGCTACAATTGAGTCTTATTACATGCTATCCCATCACCCAACCATTAGTTATATATATAAAAAATAAACTACTACCTTGTCATGTTAATACCAAGCATGTTTCCTTGCAATTGTTCACACATGTTAGCCATATGTTCCAAATATCAAGACATTACATTTACTAATTTGAAATCGAACTTTACCAATACTAACAGGCATGATACTACAACTAGCACCCACTTACTCTCAAGTACATATCAATTATTTCAACACATAATGTGTTAGTAAAACCATCTTAAAACAAGATCATTACTTCATGCAACCCTATAGACACATACTCTATCACGTAATTAATAAAACATTCAACCAATCTATAAACATACCATGTTAGATAAACTAATAGACGACATAATCAAACTCACACCTCAATGTATCTCAGGGGAGGATATTACATCTACACAAGTCAATCCAATTTAGTATGACACAATATCACAAATATATCGACTCATACCTAAATTTCATAACCATAACCATATGCATAGACCAATCTAGATTAGCATGATAGATATAACGTCAAGGTCGTAGCTGCAATGATCATACTTATCACACATATTACCACAATGCATATAACAATAAGGTACTACCAAGCATGAATAATTGATGCATGTACATATGATTGCATTGAAAAACTAACATCTATCATGCATATAACCATAACAAAAATAGAATGACAGGAATGTACATAAACATAATGATTATAAAAATCATTAACCAACAAAACCTACAAGACCAACATAAAAAATTGTATGGTGATCTACTCTTACTCTAAAGTCTAGTGTTGCAACCTCACTCCGATGATCTGCATATCCTGATCTATCTCAGCCAACACATTAGCATCATACATGATAACATAAAATATGACATTGGATATATACATGACAAACATAGCCACTATCATGCATCCACACGGCCAACATGCATGCATAACAATCACATTCCACCCATCTAGTCTAAGTATTGAACCATGCTCTGATACCACCCTGTAACCCACTCCTCCCACATTTACCCACTTTCACCGACATGCATGGGTAAACATGAGATAAGGATCACTATGATAAGACTCAACCTCCTATATGACCTTAAGGAAATGGATTTGACAACTTAAGACCTTACTAACTTCCCTCAAGTGCTACAGGATCTCCGAGAGCAACCCAACCCCTCCATGTGTCCAACCCCTAAAATAAATCTCTTTTTCACCGAACTAGAGCCTAAAATTCTCCCTTTCCTAGACATGCAAGTGATTATAAGCCTCCAGAATCTCCCATAGGCCTGCCTTCTAGCGACTGTGGACTTTTCTTGTCATTTCTATTCCAACGACCTTGAATTCTAAGCTACTTTTTCAAGGCTAGGAATCAATCCTCTGCCTAGAACTAAGTGAAACTTCTAGAAATGATGAATGACATAGAAATAAATCTTATAAAACAAAAATTAAACTAGGACTTGATCTTACCCTTCCCAAGATGGACTGATATTTCATTAAACACATGATAAAAATGAAACCTACAGGTCATGAATGCATATCTGAACATAAGGACCCAAAAAATTATATGAGGTTTAACAACAAGGATTGATTCCCTCTCATGATAGCTTTATTAACACTAATTAGGTCATGCATTAATTATTCATTCACTTAATAATAAAAACATGATGAGATCCATGAATAAGATCTGTTATAAAACCATGCCTATAACCAACATATAACCAAAGAAATAACAATGATAAAACAACCATTAAAGCCACAAAACAACAACTACATTTACTCATCAAAATCAAGAGAAACTTAGATCTTGTTAAACATATGAAAAATCCAACCAAGCCTCGTACTTCCATGTACCACTTGACCATAGATTGGGCTGAACCAAATAATTCTTTCAACCAATCACCCTCGTGCCATATTCCAAGCATGAATGTAGGATGTCATGGGATAAACCAATCCAAAAACAACCAAGGGAATCCAGAGGTTAAACCACCTCTACTATCGCCATACCTTGACCTCACCTAAACCAATCCCAATATCACAAAACCAAATTGAGCTTGGATTCATAATAATTCCTTAATCATCCCTTAAGGAATTTCACTGTCTCCACCCACCTATTGAGGGCTTCTCGGAGAAAACCATCTCCACCCCCAACCCTTGGGATTTTCCTGATACCACCTCACCCAGATCCAAACCTTCCAAAAATCTAAAGTTAAACCAAGAATGAATCCCATAACACTATGGCTATCCATAAATGGAAATCCAAGGCCAAAATCTACTGTCAAACCAATAAAACCCCATGTTAATGAAAGAAATTAACTGAATACAAACATGCATATACCATGCATGCCAAAACTAGCAAGAAAATAACACATGCAACCTATTACCTACAAGTATTCCTGCTGAAGCTTCTTGATCCAACTTTTCCTTTCTTGATCCTTGTTTTCCTTTGCTTTCCTTGTCCTTCTTTTGCTTGTTGGATTTCCTTCTCCTCTTGGTGGTCTTCTCCCCTCTGAGACTAATCATAAAACAAAATTGACAAAATTTTGTGAATTTATTCTCATAATCCTTTTTATCATTGATGCCTCTATTTTCTTCATTTTCCCTCTATTTTCCTTCAATTTCCTCCTCAAATGAAACCTGTGACCTTTCACCTTCCTTTTCTCCTATTTTCCTTTATTTTCTTAAATAATATTCCAATTAATGCCTCTTTTCCTTTTCAAATCCTTTTCCACTGCCTTTTCCAATTTCCCGTAACCATAATAAACCAAATGAACACCCGTTAGGATGTTTTTCCCAACATTAATCTTGGAATAAATGTCTCATTACCTTGGTCTTATTTTGCATTTATTAACTTTATTACATGAAATTTTAACCTGGGGTTGTTACAGTTTCATTGACCATAAATAGTTTGACAGGTGTTTTGTATAAATTGTTTTTGGCATCACTTGATCAGGCGATGAAAGAGATGTGCCAAGCTTGCTTTGAAAATTTAAGCTTAGGAGGCATTTTTTCTAGTGGACCTATGGAATTTTTGTATGGACTTAATGTATGACCATCAAATTTTTTTGTGCATTTCTTTTCAGTGGTTGTATATGGTGTTTCTCTACCCTTGTATCCTTTCCCTTCACCAAAACGATTTTGGCTTTGTGCTCGACTGATTTCTGTTCCATAAAATATTATTGTTTTTTTTCTTATTTTAATACTCGAGAGTCTCTATTTTTATTTTTTTAACACTTGTCTAAATGACTTTATTTTATTTTTAAATTTGTATTATTATTATTATTTATTTTAAGCAGTGTGTTTTTCTTATAAGTGATGCTACTAGGTGTGTTTCAAGGCCCATATTTTCAATATGGGCTCTAATACCATATGTGAAGACCTAACCTAGGCCTTCTAACTAAACCAAATTTATCATTTAATTTAATAACAATAAGAATGAAATAAAATGTTTATAACTCAACATTTATTTGATAATAACATACAAGTAAATTTTTATTAACAACATATTAAACATGTCGGAAATTTCATTATCTACAATTTACATAAATAAAATAACAAATGGAAGAATACATGTTCCAGTGACTTGGTTGGGATGCTCCTGGCTCTGTTGGTATGATCCTATTAGGCTACCCGATTAAATTTACCTCCTAGCCAACTAGGAATGATTTTCTAACCCCGGGAACCTCCATATTTTCCCTAGCCCTCTGAGTCCAAGTCTAACCAATTGTAGTGTGTCCATGTTAAAACCAACACTCTCCAACAAATCCAAGTTTGAATTCTCTCATTTTTCTCTCTTTTCTCTCCCTTTTCCTTCTCCTTTCATCCTTCTTCCCTTTATGTCTCTTCTTCTCATCCATCTCAACCACCTACCATTAATGCAAAAAATACCCCCCATTCTTTTAATTTATGAACTTGAATTTCCTTTCCATATATTATCCTAAAATAAATTTGAGAAGACACCTTGGGAATGGAAATATTAATATTTAATTCAAAATTAAATTGGAGAAGACAACTTGGAAAACCTTGGGAATTGAAATATTGATATTTAATTCAGAAATAAATTGGAGAAGACAATATCTTATCTAAAAATAATTTTGAGAATACACCTTGGGAATTGAAATATGGATATTTAATTTAGAAATAAATTGGAGAAGGCCATATCGTATCCAATTATATATTTGAGAAAACACCTTGGGACTTGAAATATGGATATTTAATTCATAAATAAATTGGAGAAGACAACTTGGAAAACATTGGTAATTGATTAATAATTAAACAATAACAAATAATAAAAAGTCATATCAGTAAAATAAAATTACAGATTCACAAGTGTAGGTATATACCAATATTACTTAATAATTATAAGTTAATATTTTCAAGTTAATTAAAACACTAATCAAAATTAGCATGATAGGATGAAGTAGGGAATTACACCATGAATAAAGAAGGATAACAAAGATTACTCTTTGAGATTAAAATGCAACTAATTTATATCCATGGAATAATTTCCTTCATTTAAATAGCTTGCAATTTTTTCCTTGATTGTTGGATAATTAACCAAATTTCAGGAAACAATTTTATTAGCTTAAAATTTTAAGGAGGAGGATCAATATTAGAGAGTCAGTTTCATATTTAAAGATAGATTTTGAGGCAACATTTGAGCTACTAGTTCCAAGAATGAAGGAATTCAATCAAACATCAATGAAGCATCTCTATATTTCTTACAATTGTGTTGAGATCTATTTTATTTAAGTTTATTTGTTAGGATTTGATCCCTGAAATCTTGTAAAAACTTTGGGATTATGTTTTGCTATAAATGATTTGATTTCAATGTATAGAGGGTTTGCTTTGGTGCCCAAACAAGACTTGTGATTTCTGTAAAGCCTGAATATTTCAAAGTTTTTAATCTAAGGGTTCTAATTTTATCTTTTAATGGAATTTGTTTACTTTGTAAGTTCTTTCTTATATGTTTATTATCATTTTATTCGTGCATTTAAGATTGTGTGGATAAATGGGAAAGGTTAGGCTAAGGATTAGCCTCCCTTCAATCCACCAGAAAAGTTGTTTTCAATACTGAATTAGAATAAACAAATTGTTTGTTTATATTAGTCACTCGGAAATTTATAGATTGTTGTCTTCTATAAATCCCTATATGTACTCTTGTTAAGTTGTTGAAGGATCTTATATATGCCTTATAATATTATTAGCTACATAAGTATCCAGTCTGAGTATAAGTGTTAGTCAATGTTTCTTAAGTCTTCTACCGACATATTTTAAGCTATTGTATGTGGTTAGGGTTGAATGTCAACACTTTCTGAAAGGGACGGATTTATTTGTTTAAGCATGGATCTGAAACCATAGGTAACCACCTCTAAAAAACCATAAATTTGGCCATTGTTCATTGCCTTGAACAATAAGCCTTGTAACATCTGAGGGAGACCCCTCTGGTTCAAGGGCCAACTTGAGCCAAAAGCAGGGTGAGTTGATTTTTGGCACAATTTCCAACCAATAAAATGTCTTCAAGAAATAGATACAACATTTGGCATCATTTTCGGGGAGCACAATAGCAAAGAGATATTTCCATGGGAGAAAGATAATTTAGTAGATCTATTCTTTGACGGTGAACAAGACTAGACATTGGAAATTGGTTGCAATTATTTCACTTGGTGGCTCCACTTTATTCCACTTGGTGATTCCATGGGTTACAGATTCAACTGGTTTGAGATGTCAAGTGTATTCATTGTTGTGTTTCTTTTAGGCTCAACAATGATTTTTTACAGTACTATATTTTTCTTCCTCTCAACAATAATAAGAAATTGTAGACATCTACAAAGGATCGAATATTAAAAATATTTCAATGTTTGATCTTCCATCAACTTATTAATTTATAGCTATAAGCATACACTGATCATGGGATTTTTGCTTCATCATGTAAATTATTTTCATATATTTAGTTGTATGCAAAGTGGTTTATCAGAAAATCCACTCCTCACTTGGTTACACTGGAAGTATGACTATACCTAATAGGATAGAGTTTCGATTCAATAAGGTAGGGGTTTTCAAGCTCCCGTGGTTATCAATTATTGAAGAGGTCTTTGGATTTTCCACAGTGTTATAGAAAATTTGTCGATGTTTCAAATCCCAAAGGGGATCCATATTTAGGACAAGATGTTGAATAAATTTGAATTCCGAGCATTTGGTGTATTGTATATCAATTGGTTTTCAACAATTTCAGTTCTAGTGTGTGGATTCCTTTAGTTTGAGTAGAATAAGTTGCCGGATATTGAAAGGAGAAGAAATCATTGTTGGCGATTCAATGTGAGTCCACAATCCAATGAATTAGACATTGTTGCTAAATTATTTTCAAATGGAGCATTTTTTCTTCAGTTTCAGTTTGAAGTGTGTGAATGGGTTGTTTCTGTTCGAGCAGGCCAGGTCACAGGTTGCAAGTTGTAGTGTGGTTTCATATTAGCATAGTTTGCAGGTTACATGGGAAAGGACATGAAATACAATGATAAGAATTGTTTTCAATGATGCCACTCCATGCCCAATGAATAAGGAACTTGGTCTACAAATCTCTACATCTTGTAAGGGGAAGCAGTTCTTAGTTGGAGCCTATATTTAACATTTTCTTGGAAAAATGTTCCACAATTTTTTTTTAGCTTTGCCATAAATTTGTAGCTAAAATTGGTTCATTTGAGCACTAAAGAAAATAATTTTTTAGTTCAAGGAAAAAATTGGTTTTTGAGGTTATTGGTGGTATCATGTTCATATGCAGAGTCTTTAGTAATTTTATTTTAAAAATATTGGGAGAATTTTCAACATACCACCAATTACAAAGTATATTGAGCAACCAAAGGCAGTTCCCAGTATATCAAGCGCCAACACACAAGACGCCAATACCAAGAGCTTAAAAGGGAGCAAATATATTGCACAACGAGTCAACCGAAGGCATCAATATTCATTCATATAAATATTTTCAAGGAACTATACCAAGCACATGTGGGATAAATATCCTGGTCTAAAAAATAATAAACTTTGTAAATTAAGAGAAAGCCCACACAAGGAAGTCCAATGGAAGCAGATTATACATAGATCATGGTTAGTTGAATAAAGTATGGACTATTTTCAAGGGTTGAGATCCTCTTTTAAAAATGGATGGCTTAGATTAAATAATTCACTCCCTAACCTATTTGATGTTTAATGCAAGGCAGAGGCATGCAATTTGTTGTTTTGGAAAAACAATTTTTGGTTATGTGGACACTCCAGAAGAATTTTGGACCCCATGCCTTGAAACTGCTTACCGCGCAACCCCCCTCTACTATTCCACTCATAGTTTCAGGAATTTGGTCTCGAAGTCAATGATGTGGGTATATTTTTATTCATTTAAAGGGAATGCAGATTTGATTAGTACACCTGGAATGAAAAGTTAGCTAGTGCAAAACATTATCCAACTTCATATCGACTTGGTCATACATAGTTTGTTTGTGGGATTATCCTGAACATGCAATGGTGACAAAGTTTTAACAATTCAACCAAGAACCCTTTTTTCTGAAAGTATTATGTAGGCCAAGCCTCTGGTGGTTGTTCCAACAATCATATGCATTGAAGCCTTCTACAAATTCTTTCCATTTAACATGATTTTTGCAGGTGATTGTATTAGAGAAATTTGGAATAATACATCAAGAATCTTGGTTTCACTTCTCTTTGGCCTTGGACCTTTCATTAGAGGTGTTGAAGTCTGAAATTGTTTCCTTTTTTACTACCTTTTCCCAACACCTTCATCTTTTTGTCAACCTTTTTGTAGCAATTTCAGTATACTTCATGTCAATTAAACTTATAGAAAGCTGTTTATCATCCATGTTTAGAATCTATGTTTATTTATGAATTATAATGAAAATATTCCTATAGTAACAAAATTGTGAACATTACATAGCTAATGTCAAATTATGCATCTGTATCCATGGTTAGACATGTTGAAAGGCATCAATAAAGAAACAAAGGATATATGAAGATGAAAAATGTTCAATACATGGACAACCACCTATTGGCATTGTTGTTCATCCAAGATAATTATTGGTTATTTAATTATTCCAGAGCATCTAAATTTTTTGTTGTTTTAAAGTTTTTGGATGACCAATGTTTTGAACTTGTAAAGAAACAGGTGTTCAAACTTAAATAAACTTAGATATGAAGAAAATGTATGATATTTATCTCTTAAAAATAATTTGGATTTTTAAAAAGGGTGGAAGGTGGAATGATAATAAGTTATGATTTCCAGAATATTCAAGCAGGACATTAATTCGATCATATAGATAGATGCAAGTAAACAATGTTTACAACCCAACAAAATGTATTTAATTTCACAAAGAAGTGAAAATTTATTCATGCAGAGGAGTTATTGAGACAAATAGTTCAATAAACTAATCTCTGTAATAATTTATAACTTCACAAGGGATTTAAAATAAGTCGACACTCAAATTTTTACCCATTTTCTTTGTAAAATCTTAAATACACAAAGATACAACAAAATGAAATGATAACTTAAGAAGAACTCACAAGATGAAAAATTGCTTTGAAAAAAATCCAAAATCCTTACATTCATAAAAAGCTAACTCAAATTGATTACAATTCTACTTTAGAAGCTCTTCCCAAGGGCTCAACCCTTTAATTTTTTTTTTTTGAAAGTATTTATACAACTTTCTAAAAAATATTTAGATCCAAATATCAAGATTTGTTTCCAAAATATATAAAACTTTTTATCAAACAAAAATATGGTAAAATAAAACTGGACAAGATGTTGGCTCTATAATCTAGGATTTATGGTGCTGACTGGATCTAAAAATAGCAGTCTTGTTGCTGAATCTGCTCTGGATACCTATTGATTGGTCATTCTAGTAACTCACACATTTTTTCCTATTTCTTTTCATTTGGCAGTGAAAATATAGTTAACTTTTGATAGACCTCATCTACTTTTGTGTATATTTGAAATTTGGATTGGTAAGAAATAAGCGAGGTACTTCATATCTGATCAACAAATCATAGCCTAGCCCTTCCATAAATGCTTTCGCTGTGATTGTTCATGTAATCTTTGAAAACTTTGACCTGTCTTTGGCAATGTCACATAAATTTTAATGGTAATTTTTCATTTGAAATAATTCATCTCCAATTCCTTGTAGTCTAGGGAGACCCTTTTGATACAATACATTAAATTTCTTATGGAACCTTTGTACCATATTCTGCAAACTGTCACACTTATTTTCTAATTGTAACATTAGATTTTTCTTACTGAGAACTTTCTTCACTTCTAGAATATTGTATAAACTGTCTTCAATGTCCAATTATTATAATTCCTCTTTGGTTTTTGAATTTAGGAATTTTATTATGGCTACTGCATCACTTGGTCTAGGATCAATTTCCTTCTTTACATCTTCAATCAAAGTTTTTGATTTCATTACTAGTTTATCTTGTTCAAAGATAATCTTAATGGATGGCCATATCTTATTTATTTCTTCATTTATCTCAATCCAAATATTCTCCTTAGCTTGTTCAAGAGTGTCTGCCATAATATTTTGATTGTCTAAATACTATATCCTTTGGGAAATCTTGTGAGTTTTCTGTAATTCTGCCATATAAGAACCATATTTCTTAAGATTTTGTTCTTGTAACTTATCTAATTTCTCTGTACGTTTTTCAATCTCTTTACCTTTAATAGCTAAATCATTCATGGCTTTAGCCAGATTTGTTGGTGTAGTGCTGGAATGTGTTTCTATTGATGAAATTGATATTGTTGAAGTTTGCAACAAGAAATAGTGAAAGTAGCATCCGGAAACATCATCCTTGATCCTTGTGAAAAATCAACACCTAAACTAGGTGGGGCCCACACAGGCTATTTTTAGGTGTATGTCTATTTTTAGAATGGTGAGAATATTCTAAAGTTAGCAGGATGCTGATTCTAGATGGTTGAGCAAATTCTATCTTTGGATGAATTTCTATTTTTAGAAGATGGGCGAAGTCTATTTATAGATCTCTAATCTAAAAATAGAATGCATGTCGATTATTATTAGCCCTTAATAATAATCAGAAAATAAATAGTAACTTATTCTCTTGGAGCACTTTATTTCAGTTAACTGATGTGGAAACTGGCTGATTTAAGGAATGAATTCAAGAAGCAGGTGACTCATGCATGGAGGACTTTGTTATAACTGATAGTCGCAAGTTGTAACAGAGTTGGAAGAGTAGTCATGTGAGTTGTTATTTAGTTAGATCCCAGCTCAAAGAGTTAAACTCATTATGAAGCATGTTGTGAATCATACACATCATGATATGAGTGAATTAATTATTTAATTAATTCACAAATAGTGTCTTACTTGCAACTGAACAAATACAATAGTTAACTACTTGCATGTCAGATCCAGTGGAGAACCAGTGGAGAGATAGGTGAAAGGGTGAGATGGACTATCAGTTGTGACTATAGTGATGCATTCAATGCATATACACACACATTGGAGATGCTTATGAGTATTGGCAAACATGCACAGTAATGAACTCATTCAGGTTCTTCTTCTGGATTGCAGCAGTGAGGCAGGCTGGAGGCAAGAACAAAAGGAGGCAAATTTCTGCAAGACAGTGTGAGACGATTGTATATTGTACTAAGAGCTCTATGAGCTGAGATTTGTATGAGATATATGAGATTGTTTCATGATCCATTTATATGCATAATATATGATAGTTGGGGTTTTTAGCTTTAAGCTTTCCCGATAAAACATCTTGTTATGTGCGATTGATTTTGCTTCATATGTGTTTTGCAATTGGCGATTTAATTTCTGCAAAGAATTAAGTGGAAGGATTATGTATTTAACATAAGATTAAATTGTTAGATCAGGAGAATCCGGAAATACATGCATATTGTATAATTTCTACATGGTATAGGAGTAGTGTTAATCACTGGAGATTGAAATATTGAAGCGGTGCTGAGTTTTGTGCTAGTGGACAATTCAAATTTGTTGCAAGAAATTCTTGGTGTGACAGTTGAGTATACATTGAAATGGATTTCAATGGTTTTTGGTTGGAGTATGCACTTGAGGGCAGCTCGAACTACATATCTTGGAAGCACAGGATGGATGTGGTGCTTGAAGATAATGGCTTGAAGGAATTCATCGAGAGAGATGTTCCTAAGCCCACTTCGGCAGATGTTGCAGTACTTGACGCATGGAAAAAGAAAGTAGCAAGAGCGAGGAGGATTATGTTGGAAGGTGTGAAAGACCATATTGTGTCAAGCCTTCATGGGAAAGCCACTCCATTTGCAATGTGGAAGGCTTTGACAGATATTTTCCAAAGCAGCAGCGACCATAGGAAGTTGGCACTGAAGGATAAACTCAGAAAAATCAAGATGGAGAAGAACGACACTATTTCAGTTTACTTGAAAAAGTTTGTCCAATGCAAGGATGAGCTTGGGAGTGTAGGAGTCAATGTTGCGGATGATGACTTGGTGAGCTTGGCTTTCTTTGGGCTTCCTAAGAGTTGGCACAGTTATCAGGACTCTGTCAATGGACGGGAAAAACTGCTGGATTGGGAGCGACTGTGGTTGGATCTAGTGTAGGAGGAGTTCAGGCAGAATACTAGGGATGGCTCTTCATCAATGCATGATGATGAAGAGGATTGTGCTTTGGCTACCAAGGAAAAGAAGAAGAAGGGGAAGAAATTCCATTCTAGATCTGAGGCCGGTGAAGATGGAAAGGAGCACAATATGTCCAAAGTGAAGTGTTTTCACTATCACGAGTTTGGACATATTGCCACAAATTGTCCACATAAGAAGAAGAACAAGATGGTTTCTGGAGCTGCAGCTGGTGAGGCTCTTGCCTCGCAATTTGAGCTTAAATTCTCATTGACCGCATGCATGGTGTCTAGTGCATTGGGATCGGGGTGGTACTTTGATAGTGGTGCTTCCTTTCACATGACGAGGGATGATAAATTGTTTAGTGACTTGGTGGAGAAAGATCTCCCGATGCATGTTGAGTTGGGCGACGATGGACGATACAATGCGACAGGAATTGGTACCATTACCTTTCAGAGGGCGTTAGGTAAACTCTTTCATTTAAAAGATGCTGTGCATGTTCCAGGTTTAAAGAAGAATTTAATCTCAGTCGCAATGTTAGAGGATAGAGGCTATGATGTTTTCTTTAGTGAAGGAAAAGTTTTCTTGCGACACAAAGCAATAGGGAAAGCCAAGAAGGTTGGGATTCGAGTTAAGAATATCTACAGACTTGAAGTGGATGGGATTTCTATGGAGCTTCCTATCGTTGGGAAGTGCGAGAAAGACATGCAATTGAAGCTTGAGAGGGAGTAGGATTTGCATGCAAGTAAGAGTGAACCTCAGGATGTGGAGCAACCACAAGATGAGGATCATGGAGTGGAAGCAACCACTCATGTGAAAATTTTGAGATAGATAAATGAGAGGAGTGCATGCGGCTATACCACCAGTAAAGGAGTGGGGTGACATGTGAGTAATCCTAAGAAAGAGATTTATAGAGGATTCATTGAGATGGTGTGGATCTCATGAATCGAACACCTTCTGAGCGCCTGGTGGCGGTAGCATGATCAGTTGGATTGATGCAGTCAGATCAAAGTGACAGTGTCAGATACTGGAGCACGGATCAGAGTTGACATCAAGTGCAGAGTTCAACAGCGCAATGGTTCCTAAAGACATGTGTAGTAGCTAAGCAGAAGTCAGAATACTTTGATGACATATGCATTAGACTCATTGAGTTGTTTGGAGGCTATTCAGTTTCGGAAGTGTTGCATGCAATTATTGTAGGGCGGATGCATGGAGTTGTAGGGTGTATGTGATGACAGTCCTTTCTTGTTGAGAGGGAGTGTTGAAGTTTGCAACAAGAAATAGTGAAAGTAGCATCCAGAAAAATCATCCTTGATCCTAGTGAAAAATCAACACCTAAACTAGGTGGGGCCCACACAGGCTATTTTTAGGTGTATGTCTATTTTTAGAATGGTGAGCATATTCTAAAGTTAGCAGGATGTTGATTCTAGATGGTTGAGAAAATTATATCTTTGGATGAATTTCTATTTTTAGAAGATGAGCGAAATCTATTTATAGATCACTAATCTAAAAATAGAATGCATGTCGATTATTATTATCCCTTAATAGTAATCAGACAATAAATAGTAACTTATTCTCTTGGAGCACTTTATTTCAGTTAACTGATGTGGAAAATCAGTTTATTGAAGGAATTTTGAATTCCAAGGTTGGTTGGTGACTCATGCATGGAGGAATTCGTTATAACTGATAGTGGCAAGTTGTAACAGAGTTGGAAGAGTAGTTATGTGAGTTGTTATTTAGTTTAAATCAGTTCAATGAGTTAAACTCAGTTGTGCTAGTTGTAATTGAACATACACTAGTGATAGATGAGTGAATTAATTATTTAATTAATTCACAAATAGTGTCTTACTTGCAACTGAAGAAATACAACAGTTAACTACTTGCTTGTCAGATCCAATGGAGTCCCAGTGGAGAGATAGGTGAAAGGGTGAGATGGACTATCAATTTTGACTATAGTGATGCATTCAATGCATCTACACACACATTGGAGATGCCTATGAGTATTTCATAGTCAAGGCAAGGTAAGGTCAAATTCATTTAGGGTTCTTCTTCAGCAAGGATTGCGCAGTGGAGTCAGGTTGTCAGGAGGCAAGAAATTGGTGCATGGAGGTGCAAATTTCTGCAAGACAGTGTGAGACGATTGTATATTGTATCGAGAGCTCTATGAGTTGAGCTTTGTATGAGATATATGAGATTGTTTCATGATCCATTGATATACATAATATATGATAGTTGGGGCTTTTAGCTTTAAGATTTCCCGGTAAAACATCTTGTTATGTGTGATTGATTTTTTCTTCATGTGTTTGCAATTGGTGATGAATATAGGGAGCATACTTCTGCTTTGTCCTCATTTTTGAAATTATGCCAAAAATATCATAGGACCAGGTAAAGTTGTGCTTAAAATTCATGTTCTTTAAGATAATGTCTGCTTCTTGTCATGTTTTCCTTGCATTACATGTGAAAGGACCAACTTGTATTTTTATCTTAAACTATGTCTTTTTCTTGGCTACCTGAAAGTGTACTTGATCTATGTTGAATGAATTCCAAAGAAAACATCATAATTGGTACATATTTGGGAAGTTTTTAAGGGGCCAATTCACAACCTTCTATAAGTAAATCATACAAATGCTACTATAAGAGAATTCAGAAGATTGTTGAATGTACTGATGTTGTGATTGATGAATCTCTCACAGCTCCCAAAAGGGAAATAACAACAAATGATGATGATGATGATGATGAATGTTTTCCCTCATCAAATCAAAATAATATAGAAGAAGAACCTAATGAAGCATCTGAAGAAGATACATCAGAAAGATAAAAGGCTCCATCCAGGTATGTTCAAAAGAATCATCTAGAATCTCAAATTTTGGGAGAAAAGGAATCAGGGTTACAAACAAGAAGAACAATTGTAGGACCTCCTAGTTATCTAACACTTTTATCCACCATTGAACTACAAAATGTAAATCAAGCTAGTAAAGATGAATGTTGGATTCATGCCATGAATGAAGAACTTGATCAACTTGAAAAGGATAATACTTGGGAATTGGTTCCAAGACCTCATATTGATAAAAAATGTTATTGCAACAAAGTGGATATTCAAAAATAAGTTAAATGAAAATGGAGATGTAATTAGAAATAAAGCTAGACTTGTTTGTAAAGGGTATGCTCAACAAGAAGGCATAGACTTTGAAGAAACATTTGCACCAGTAGCCACACTTGAATCCATAAGAATTTTTCTTGAATTTTCAAGTTTTCAACAATTCAAGGTTTATCAAATGGATGTAAAATCTGATTTCTTTAATGGTTATTTGGAAGAAGAAGTTTATGATGAACCCTTAGCTTAACTGAGGGGGGGGGGAGGTGAATCTGTTTGTACATTCGTGGAAATTTAAAACTCTTTTCTTTAAACTTATTTACACCTCCATTTCATAAGAAACTTAAAATATAATGAATCAACAAACTTAATATGTGGGCAGCAAGTAATAAGCAGATTAAACACAATACATCAACACATAATCATCATGCGCATAGAAAAAAGATATAAGTGCAAACCCATAAGGGATAAAACCACATATTATTATTGTTGTGATGCAAAGGAAGGCTCCAACTCCCTCTCACCACTGATTTTCTGTAGGCTCCAACCTACAGGAGGTTACTACCCAAATCTATGCAAGCTACAACTTGCAAGGAAGCTCCAACTCCCATCTATTTTATGCAAGCTACAACCCACAGGAGGCTCCTACCTCAACCAACTACAATTGGCCATCTATCAAGCTACAACTTGATATGGAAGCACCAACTCCCTCACACTACAATAAAATCATATGTTGATTTACCTGGATATCAGCTCCGTTTTACTCCTTCTTTACTGCTACCCTTTTAGACTTCATATCCGCTTCATATCCACTCTGGATGTGCATAACATATCTATCTTCTCACACTCATTCTTCCACTCTCTAACCTCTCTATGCACATTGCAATAACATCATTTATAGAGTTAACTTCATGGTTGTTTGCATTCTATATGGGAATATGAAGTGAACAGGCATGACTCTTTGTCTTCCACCCATTCAATTCCTTACACTTCAGTTTAGGTTATTACATTAGTCATAATCATTACAAAACTCATTGGAGTTTTGCCTATGCCTATGGAGACTTGCCTTTGCATCACAAACAATATAAAATAATCAATGAATTTACATTTATAGTTACAAGAATATTTTAATTCAGCCCTTTCATTTTCTTACTTTTCTGTTCATTTTGTCTTCTCTGCCTGCTGTCCCTTTGTCTTCTTTGCCTGTTGTTATATTTTCAAATGTGCAGCCTAACTGTCTTTGCCCGAATTGACCCATGCCTTTACGTTTTACACAGTCTCTGCCAATTTCATATCTTACCCGCAACGTGCTATGGTCTTCTCTCTGTGTTGGGTCACTTAATACACTCGACTACTTCCTTCGTGTTCAAACTTTTGTTTTAATAGGCACACTACAATTTTCACTATAGTCGGGTCACTTGCTCGAGTCTTTTCTCTTGCGTTCAACCTTTCCTTTTAAATCACAGCCGCAACCGCATAACACTGTTCTGCACGAGCATTGGGTCTTATATATATATATATATATATCGTTGAGCACTTAGAGTCGAGTCTTACACGAGTCCTCTTTCTTACGTTCTAGCTTTTCCTTTATTACCCGACTCAACTTCGCGTTCAGGATTTTACCATTAAAACTTGGACCTTGATTATATTGCAATTAAACTTTGAAAAGCCTTGCATCTAGTTTCTTATCGCAATTCAGCGTTCCACTGTGTTTTATGTTATATACACCTTTCTTTCTCCCAATGTGATTTCATAACTCAACACACATACACTCGGAATTTTAAATGTATTATCATTTACCTTTTGGAAGGTATCGTGTCCGGTCTCTCATCGCAGTTTGACACTTTTCATTGTTATCCGTTATGATTTAGTCCTTTTGAACTCATGATCTGCGATATGTGAAGGCGTCCCACCTGTCTTATCGCAATTTTCATTGCACTTTCCACATCGCAAATTCTTGTGGCAATTTCACTCCGATATTTGGTTATAACCTCTTGCGCCATGCGATAAAAGGTTCGGGTCCCACCAGGGTGCCACATCACCTGCCACGTCTTCTACCTCGTCACTTGCCACGTCATCAAGATGTATTTGCGATTATTGGGGTCAAGTCCATGTTGTATGCCACGTCAATGACCACGTCAGTAGCCATGTCACTTGCCATGTCAGTTTCCACGTCACTCACTTCACTTTGCAAGTTTAAGAATTTCAAAATACTTGTGATTTCACTATTTCACAACCCGCAGCGAAAACCTTATCGCATGTCACATATTTTAGCATTTACCATAATGGTTTTCCTTATTTTATGTGGTATGCAATATATTTCGCATCGCAACTTAAAACATATAGCTTGCGATGACTTAGAAATAAACATAAAAATCACCAATTGTGATGTGTAGTATGCCAACACTATTCTAAACGTGTATTTGCATGACTTGACCCTCTTGTTTACTCCTTCACACCTTTGCTTCTTTGGTTGCGCTTGTTCATTTCTTCGTTATTGCACGTAGAACACCCAACTAGTTCACGATCTTTTGAATGTAGAACCACTGTTCTTCACGCGTTTTACAACCAACCCAACTTGGCCCACTCGTTCATTACTTTTCTTTGTGGTACACATTTATTACTTTACTTAGGAACATTCATGACTCTTCCCACTCATGCACGACTTGACCCAACACGTTCAAAACTCTTCCCAGCACATTCACAACTCAACCCAAACTTGCGGCCTTTGCTGTGTTTGCTCCTTGATAAAGATTATAATGTTTCTCCTCTTTGTTCCTTTGCCTTAGATAATGATCTAATGATGCTCCTTGCCTCGTTGTTGCTCATCCTCTATTTTATGCTTCTCCACTTAAATTTTGCCTTCTTTGCCTTGTTTCTCCTTTATACTCCAACTGATCTTGATTTGCTTCTTTGTTCTCACTGATAATTCTGGTGCTACTCCTTTCTACTCCTTTGCCATCAATGACAATATTTCCAACAATATCCCCTTTGGCATTGATGGCAACACTTCCTCCAAGACTTCCTCCCCCTTTCATTCTGAGAAGTGCCTTTCTTCCTCTGCTTGATTTTCCTACTTTGAAATCAATGGAAAAGGGTTACACATTTTCCAATGTAGTTTCCATCATTGCATTAATTCTCTTCAAGTTTTGTGTAAGCATTATTCATTCTGTTCTTTTGATATGAAATGAATATACACACTCCATCTATTCATTAACACTTGATAAATCCTTTTGTATTTGAATGAATACACCTAATTTACCACAGTATTATTGATTTCTGATCTTCTGCATCCACAGTGGGTGTTGCTTTATGTTACACATAAGCATTGCATTATGTGTACTTCAACATTTCAAGAGTGTAGTAGACCATCGTTGTGACTGAATTGCAGAATTTATAATATATATGAGCATTATTGAGGTAACACTTTTAAAATCATAGAGATTACATGAATATTATGCAAATTGATGCTATCCCAAACTCATGAGAATGTTGTAAGGCATGTCACCATAGAATGTTTTGTAATTTTGTCCCTTACTGGTTGATAGTGGTGATATGTGCTGGACTTCTCAAGATATAATCACTACAAGCCAAAAGCCCTTGATGCTGATGTGAACAATGAGTCCATATAGAGCTGACAACTTATTGTAAGATTAGACAATATCTTTCAATAATAATAAAAAGGACTCAACATCTTTAATACTGTACAAAGCATATCCAAAACAAATCCTTGAGGCTAGATACATTCAACGCATTGGAAAAATTTCACTACCAACTATACAATTTCATGTTTTACACAGGGAGGTATTTGTGTCAATGATCAGACTCTCTGCAGTGGTGAAATATCAACAATTCCTTTCTGTTGAAGTAAGCTTCAAATGAATCAATAATAGTCGCTTTGAACTTCAATAGTAATATTAGCACAGCTAGCCTATCATGCTTCAGATACTTCAACTGTTCTATCATAATGATCTTCAAAAAAACATCTTCAATTTTTTTAATTGAAGTCTTAGCAAAAAGACTTCACACAACTTTATGAATGATCTTTAAGAAAGAGGCCTTGAATATATATCCGTACAGACTTGAGGAAGGCATGCAATTATATCCAAGAATAGACACTGCTTCAATGCTCAATATAACACTTCAAATGCAAACAAGATAATGATCCTTTGGCACTTTTAATGAACTTTCCATGATTTAATAATGCAGCTTGACATTCTCCAGCATTTACAATCGAAAGATACTTTGAAATAATCAGAGGAACCAGAGCTTAATCCACATATACTATAATGCTGATAAAGCTGGGAATACTTCCTTGATGTATTTATGCTATACCACCACCATGATGCATACCATGATATTCTGAACCTGAGGACCTGTATCATACCACTGCTCCAATAATAACACTTTTCTTATTCATCCTTCTTAAATTAATTTTGTTCTGTTATCAACACTTGCAGTGAGACACGCGGTGTGGTCATCCTCTTAGTTTCCAAGTTCATGAATGATGTTCCCTTTACCACCATGGTTGCTTGCTGCTTTTTCTTCTTCCATCAATCTATTGGCTATCTCAAATTAGCATTGAATGCTTCAGGTGTCCTTATTCCTCTATAGTTCTCTAGCAGAGGAATTTTCCTTTCCTTTCCTAAACTTTTAGTTGTTCTTATTCCAAGCAACTCTTCTTTGACAACTCTTATGGGTACCTTTTATGAACTGCTCTCCCCCTGGGATGTTGCTTCTTGTCTATCACTGACTGGATATCTGTGTTGCTTCCTGGAGTAGCTCCCCTTGAGACTATGATGGATTCAAAATGTCATTAAAGTAACAGGCTCCCCCTTTTTCTTCTTCTTCCATACTTTGTTGGGGTTCCTCATAATGTCTACATTTCTTTTTGATTCACAGTTTGGTCTGATTTGATTTGGTTCCATCACCTGTCTAGAGTCCTTTATTGTATATGGCAGCCTTGCAGTCATTAGCTTTGTTTCCAAGCTTGTGGAATGCATAACATCTTATTTCACCTAGGTACGTTTGAGCTGATGTATAAAATTTTATGCTCCTTTTTTAACATACTTTACATTCAACAAGTTTATGTCCAAATTCATTGCATGCATAATAGTAGCCTTGGAAATGATTTGTGTACCTGGTGAAAGGTTGTCCTCTCCATTTTCTTTCTTGAGGTAGTCTTTTCATTTTTTACACCTTTGCTGGTTCAACATGATTTTCTTTGTCTTACATTGAGCTGTTGCATGTCCATATTCATTGCATCAATAAAAATAACCATGGAAATGATTTGTATACCTGGTGAAAGATTATCTTTTCCATTTGCTTGCTTGAGGGGGTCTTCTCATTTGCTGCATCTTTTGATGGTTAAAGTTTATATGCCTTGTAGTACAATGTGTTGCAATATGTCCTTGTTTATGACAAGAGAAACATGTGATATTTTTCATAGGAGGAAAGAAACTCCTTTGAGATCTTTCGAACTTGTTCAATTGATCTTCAGGAACAATTGTGCTTTTTTCAATTGACTATTTCTTCATTTCTTTATTTGTCACTTGAGGTTGTTTCTTGTTTTTGTTTGCTTCATTACACATCATGGTCTTGCTGGCTTCTAATTCTGTGGGTTCCCTTTTTGTTGCTTCATTATCCTTTACAACTTTTACAAAAATGATATTCTTGTTATCTTCTACCTTGGATTTACTGGTTTCTCCTTCATAGCCTATCCCGAATTTTATGAGAGGAGATCTTTGAGCATTTAGAATCTGGTCCAACTATCCAAAGCTTTTCATTTGTGGAATATTCATAGTTAATTCAATTTGGGCCTTCTTTGATTTCTTCCTCAGGCTTACTACTTCTTCTTCCAATTTATCACGCTCCATATTTTTCTCCTTTATTTTACTCTTTAGAATATCCTCTATTTTCCTTGATTATTCTAGTTCAACTTTCAATTTAATAAGGTCTTCTGAATCTAGTTTTGTCTTTGCATATTTCAAAAGAATCCCTTTGTGTTTCTTACTCTTAAGTTTAATCCTTTCAATTTCATTTAGGGCACTTTTCAACTCCCCCTCAAGGTCCACCTCACCTTCTTCATCAGATTCCAGGAGATCATCTTCAAGCTCTTCCTTGGCCATCAAGACAAATTCAAAGGTTCCTTCTTCATTGGAGGATTCATCTAATCTTTCAGATGCACTGCTATCTTGCTGAGCATAAAATGGTTTTCTATTAAATTTCTTCCCTTTTTGCATATTATAGGAGCTTATTTTCTCTTTTCCTTCACACTGATTCTCGGTTATCTTATTGGGACATTTTGAGGCATAGTTCCCCACTCTTCTACAATTAAAGCACTTGAATGAAAGTTTACATTTGTACTTGCATGTGCCTCTATCCAATCTTCTAACAAATTTGGCTTCTTCTTCATCAGATCATGAGCATGTACCTTCCTTATATTTTATGCATTTGTCTACCTTAAATGCAGTCTCCCTCATGTTTGACTTCCCTTTAGGAAGTCTCATCTCATATGTTGTTAGGTTCCCAAGTAATTGGTTTCTGGTTAAGGTTCCCCTATTTGTTGTTTCTTCTATGGCAGAAACCTTAGGATTAAACCTGGATGGTAGAGATCTCAAAATTTTCTGGAGTACAACACTTTCTTTAATTTCTTCTCCTAGGCCTATCATGGTATTCCCAAATTCTGGAACTCTTAAGAAGAATGCAACTATATCTTCATCTTCATTCATTTTTAAGTTTTCAAACTGAGTTTTATGTGCTTGTAGTTTGGCCATCTTCACCTTTGTATCTCCCTCACGAATGTTTCCTAAAGTATCCCAGATATATTTGGCAGTGTTACTGTGCATTACTTTGATAAATTATGACTCACTTAAACCGCTCAAGATTGCATTCATTTCTTTTGAATTAGCTTTGAAATTTTGTTTGGCTTCTTCCTCAGTGTCCATATCCTTTGGTGCATATTTTATTTCCACAACAGCCAAAACTTCTATTCCTAGAGACATTAAGTATGTCCTCATGCTTATTTTCCAGAAAGCATAGTTTGTGCCAGTAAACAATGGGGCTTTATTTTTTGAGCATCCTTCTAGGCTAGCCAATTTGGGGACCTAGGACCTCCTTCCAGTTGTTAAACTAGTACTAAAGGAACTTGATCTGTTACCAATTGATGAACACTTAGCTAAACTTAGAGAGGGGGGGGGGTGTCAATCAGTTTAGTACATTCATGGGCATTTAAAACTCTTTTATTTAAACTTATTTACACCTCAACCAGCTACAACTGGACATCTATCAAGCTACAAATTTATATGGAAGCACCAACTCCCTCACACTACAATAAAATCATATGCTGATTTACTTGGATATCAATTTTGTATTACTCCTTTTTTACTGCTGCCCTTTCAGCCTTCATATTTGCTTCATATCAGCTATGGATGTGCACAACATATATATCTTCTCACACTCATTCTTCCACTCTCTAACCTTTCTATGCACATTGCAATAACATCATTTATAGAGATAACTTAATGGTTGTTTGCATTCTATATGGGAATATGAAGTGAATAGGCATGAATCTTTTCCTTCCACCAATTTGATTCCTTACACTTCAGTTCAGGTTATTACATTAGTCATAATCATTACAACACTCATTGGAGTTTTTCCTATGCCTATGGAGAATTTCCTTTACATCACAAACAATATAAAATAATCAATGAATTTACATTTACAGTTACAACAATATTTCAATTCAACCCTTTCAATTTCTTGCTTTTCTATTCATTTTGTCTTCTTTGCCTATTGTCCCTTTGTATTATCTGCCTACTATTATATTTTCAACTATGCATCCTAACTGTCTTTGCCTGAATTGACCCATGCCTTTACGTTTTACACAACCTATTCCTATTTCATATCTTACCCGCAACATTCTATACTCTTCTCTTTGTTTTGGGTCACTTATACATCCGAGTACTTCCTTCGCGTTCATACTTTTGTTTTAATAGGCGCACTACCATTTTCACTACAATCGGGTCACTTTCCTGAGTCTTTTCTCTTGTGTTCCACCTTTCCTTTTAACTCACAGTCACAACCGCATAACACTGTTATGCACGAGCGTCGGGTCGTTTTTCCTTAAGGAAGGTATAACCTCATATATATATATATCATTGAGAACTTAGAGTTGGGTCTTATAGGAGTCCTCTTTCTTGCGTTCCAGCTTTTCCTTTATTACCCGAGTCAACTTTGCTTTCAAGATTTTCTTCTAATAAATGGTGCAAACACGTTAAACCTTGGACCTTGATTATATTGCAATTAAAATTTGAAAAGCCTCACATCCGGTTTCTTATCACAATTCGACGTTCCACTATATTATGTGTTATATACGCCTTTATTTCTCCTGATTCGATTTCATAACTCAACACACATACACCCATAATTTTAAATGTATTATCATTTACCTTTGGAAGGTATCGCATCTGGTCTCTCATCACAATTCGACACTTTTCATTGTTATCCGTTGTGCTCTAGTCCTTATGAACTCCTGATCTATGATATGTGAAGGGGTCCCACCTGTCTTATCGCAAATTTCATCGCACTTTCCTATCACAGTTTCCACATTGCATATTCTTGTTGCAGTTTTGCTCCAATCTTTGGTTATAACCTCTTGCGACATGTGATTTGCGATAAAAGGTTCGGGTCCCACTGGGGTGCCACGTCACTACCACAGTGTCTGCCACGTCATCTGCCACATCATCAATATCTATTTACGATTTGTGGGGTCAGGTCCACGTTGTCTGCCACGTCAGCAACCACATCACTTGCCACGTTAGCTACCACGTCATCTCCTGCACTTCGCAAGTTTAAGAATTTCGCAATATTTGCGATTTCGCAACCCATGGTGAAAACCTTATCGCATGTTGCACATTTTAGCATTTACCATAATGGGTTTTCATTATTTTCTATGGTATGCGATATACTTCACATCAAAAATTAAAACATATAGCTTGCGATGACTTAGAAATAAACATAAAAATTGCCGATTACGATGTGCGGTATGCCAACAATGTTCTAAACGTGTATTTGCATGACTTGACCCGCTCGTTTACTCCTTCATGCCTTTGCTTCTTCGGTTTCACCCATTCATTTCTTCTTTGTTGCACGTAGAACACCCAACTCATTCATGATCTTTTGAATGTAGAACCATTGTTCTGCACACGTTTTACCAGCCCGACTTGGCTCACTCGTTCATTTCTTTTCTTTGTTGCACACATTCTATACGTGTTTATTACTTTACTTAGGCACATTCACAACTCTTTCCACTCTTTCTCGAATTGACCCAACATGTTCATGACTTTGCCCATCACATTCACAACTTGACCCAAACTTGTTGCCTTTACTGTGTTTTCTCCTTGATAAATATTTTAATGTTGCTCCTCTCTGCTCCTTTGCCTTAGATAATGATCCAATGCTGCTCCTTGCCTCTCTGCTGCTCCTCTGCCTCCATTTTATGCTTATCCACTTAAAATTTTCCTTCTTTTCCTTGTTTCTCCTTTATACTCCAGTTGATCCTGTTTTGCTCCTTTGTTCTGATTGATAATTCTGGTGCTGCTCCTTTCTGCTCCTTTGCCATCAATGACAATATTTCCAACAGTTTATATAGAACAACCAGAGGGATTCATTCTGGGAAATGATGAAAATCTTGTTTGCAAACTTAAAAAGGCCCTATAAGGTCTAAAACAAGCTCCACGACATGGTATTATCGTCTTGAAAAATATCTTCAACAACAAGGTTCCACAAAAGGATCTGCAGATAGTAACCTATACAAAAAAAATGAGGATGGTAAACTTTTAATTATTGTTGTTTATGTTTATGACATCATTTTTGGGAGTAATAAAGAATCCATGAGTCAGAAATTTGCTTTTGTTATGCAAAAGGAATTTGAAATGTCTTTACTTGGGGAACTAACATATTTTATTGGCTTACAAGTGCAACAAGAAAAAGATGGCATCTTTCTCTCACAAGAAAAATATCTCAAGAAGATTTTGAAGAAGTATGTGATGGAAGACTGCAAACCTGTGAGCACTCTAATGGTGACCGAATGTAACCTCAGTTATCATGATGATTCTCCCATGGTAAACCAACCAGAGTATAGATCTATGATTGAAAGTGTGTTTTATCTAATAGGGACTAGACCAGATATCATGCATGCAGTTGGGATTGTTGGACGATTCCAAGCTAATCCAAAGGAGTCACATCTTTAGGACGTAAAAATAATATTCAAATATTTACAAGGAACTCAAGATTTTGGTCTATGGTATCCCAAGAATGTTGATCTTACTCTTCATGCTTACACAGATGCAGACTGGGCTGGAAATGTTGATGACCAGAAAAGCACTAGTGGAGGTGCATTTTATATGGTGCCCCGATTAGTATTCTGGGTCCATTGCCTTATCTCTAACAGAAGAAAAATATGTGGTTGTTGCATCATGTTTCACACAAATTCTTTGGATGATGCAAACATTACAAGATATTCAAATTAAATGTTCTCCTCCCATCTCCATCCTATGTGATAATACGAGTGCCATCAATATCTCAAAAATTCCTGTTATGCATTCCAAAACCAAACACATTCCTATCAAGTATCACTTTTTACGAGCATAAGTGCTTGAGCAAAAGGTCAAACTAGAGTATTTTCCCTCCAAAGAACAAGTTGCTGAGATATTTACTAAACCTATTCCCAGAGAAGCATTTTAATATCTCAGACTGAAGCTGGGAGTTGCCTCTGCCTCACTTATCTTATTTGTTTGATTTCATAATATTAAATTTGGTACACAGGTTTCGAGACAAATAATTGTGTATATACTCGAGTTTCTCTCTATACAGTCGCATATGGATCCTTCCATCATAAAATCGGTGGGTCAGCCTTCAAGAACATTCTTCGTCATGTTTTTGACTAATATGATTTGGCATTGATGGGTACAAATGCGATTATGGTTTTTCAAGATGCATTTTCTTATTTTCTATTTGTGTGATGAAGATTCTTTGATGAATTGGTTTTTGAAAATGTTCAGGATGCACAGGTTTAGGGGGATAATTAGCCTTGCTAGATATAATGCATTGTTGGCATTATATTGGTTACTAAAGTGTGTTTGATGATCTCTCTCTATTGAGGTCCTTTGATCTTGGTTATAAATTCATTTGATGTAAGGGTCATGCTGAGACCTATGATGTAAATATTGTCATATTCAATCATGCAGGGAATTTTTCAAATTTGTAAACCCACTTGGTTGGGTGCTTAAGTAAAAAATGTAAACCCGCTTGGTTGGGTAGTTGAGTGAAATATGTAACCCCACTTGGTTGGGTAATTGATGTATGTATGCGTCCTTGGTGATAGGAAAGGTTATAGAGCCTTGAAAATATGTTTTGAAGCTTCAACATGTGTTTAGGGGGAGTATGGTCTATATAGTGTAGCACAGATCTCAACATTCTTGTATCGGTTTGCCCTTTGTCGTTGATTTCAAAGGGGGAGAGTAACTTGGTGTTTGAATAATGCTTATGATTGTTGTCTAACAGGTATCTACAAGTTGTGGTGATCAAACACCAACATGGTTTCCATCAAGTCCAAAGGGGGAGATTGTTGGCGTTATGATGTAATATGTTGTCCTTGATGGAAACCTACTCGATGAGTTGCCTTTTGATAGCAACCTATTTTTTGAATATGTAAACTTGATGTATCTACAGGCTAGTTCAGATGTGACAAAGAAAGGAGTACTAGTCAGTGACAGAGGAATGATGAAGGTAAAGTTTCAAGAAATATACACAGTTTTGATGAAGGGAATCCGCGTACATACATAGGTTCAATGAAGCCAAGTCGTGTATATATCTCGAATTTGTGCATACGCAATTTTTGTGAAGAAAGGTCGTGTGTACAAGTAAGTACAAAGAAGCAAAGTCGTGTATGAGTTGGCGATCTAATTTTAACAATACCTAGGGTATTTACCATGGTATTAGTTCACAATATTGATCGTAGTAACAATTATTTGATCTCATCCAAGAATACCATTGACACATGTGTCGTTTTGGATCATGGTATTGGCTAAAGCTCAAAATATATAAGGAGGAGAAGATCATAGTTAAAAGGGCGTTGATGTGAATGAGAATTGAATGAATACTTCAGTCTGAAGTATATCTGCATGGATTGGGCTATATTCAATAGAAATATCTGATATTTGGATGCACTCATAAATACAATAATGGATCAGGATTTCTAGACCTGAAATGCCTATGTATTTGCATGATCTGTTTATGAGTTTTTTATATCGGTGGTCTGGTGCACAATTGCTGAAGTAAATGATATGATATGAGAAATTTTTCTACTTTGAAGTATTGTGCAGTCTTATAATATTTACAGATCTATACGTTGGTTCATCACGGTGAAAGCGCATATACCCGCGGGTTCATTTAAGCAAAGGCGCATATGGAATTTAGAATTATTTATGAAGATTGATGAAGAAAATTTTTGATCATTTATGTTATGTTTTTTTTGTTTGCCAATGAAGTCTTCATGTAGATATGGATTGTTTGAATACTTTTTATGTTGCTAATTGATTATGTATAAAGGTGATCAGTTACTGGTTGATTGAGAATGATGGATGCTACTGATTGTTTAAGGATTCAGTACATTTGAAAAAATGTATTAGAATATCTTTGATCTATTTTGAGTATGGAAAAAACTCTAATTATCAGCATATAAAGATCTAAATGCAGGTTCGTCCACAGGAAGGCGTGCATACACATAGTTATTAGTAAGTAAAGTTGCGTTTACAATTATTTTGTAAATGATCAAGTTTGAAGTTGATTCTCCTTGATGATACATAAGTCTGGGTTTAATGATTTGATATAGTTACATTGATCTCACTATTATGTTTTGAAGATTGGTTGATGGCTATTAGTGTTGATCTAAAAATTTTGTGTTGAAGTTGTTGGATCCAATGTGAAAATTTATGAAACGTGGTTTGCCGTGGTTTTGAGGGTTGAAGTCTTCAGTGTGGAAGTCGAAGCTTCCTGCTAGTAGAAGCTGGTGATCAGTTTAGGGGGTTGAAGCTCTGTTCCATTGGTGGCTGGTAAATGAGATCAGGGGGTTGGAGCTCCCTTCCAGTAGCAGCTGGAGAACGAGAGAAGGTTGCAACCTTATGCAGGTGGGTTCCAACGTACTGGTATAAGTCTACATCAGTACAACATTGTAATCAATATTCTATATAGTAAATATTGAATACATAGACGATAGCAGCGATGGTTTTCTCCCGACTTGGGTTTCCACCTTAAATCTTGGTGTTCATGTGTGGTGTCTTTTGTGTGATGATTTACTTTGTTATTATTGCACATATCTATTGCTTAAATTTATGACGCATAACTGATGAACTGGGCTAAGTAAAGTTCCTGAATATTTATTTGAACATTAAAGTTATATGGGTAGACACATGTTTCCTTTATGAAATTCGTGTGCATATGCTATTTGGAATAATTAGAGGCGCGTATATAAATCAGTGAATTAAAAGAAATTATTTTGATTATTTTTAATACTGATTCACCCCCCACCTCTCAGTATTTTTCCCAACAACTGTGACAATTGTGCTTGCAGCTGATGGTTAATGCTCTGCTTCTCTACCAGCAGTTCTTGTTCTAGCTCAAGGATTCTCTCATCCTTATCTTTAAATATTTTTTGGACTTCTGCAACTTTATTAATTGTAGAAGATGCACAAGCACCTGCAAACTGAGTTAACCTTGTTAGATCCTGAGATGTATCTGATTGAGGGTCTTTCCAAACTACCTCTCTGGGCACATCACCAGGCACTAGAGCCTTTGATTGTTCAACTCTCATCCTTTTCCTTTGCCTGATCATTACAACCTTATGTTTTGGGTTGTCAAATATATCTAAAGTTTGTATTTACTCTATCTTCAATACAATTTCAGATGCTGGGTAGGCCAGGATGAATTCAACTCCTCCTTTGTTAATAGATTTGTCAGTATACCCAACAGTGAATGGGCTCCGACTTTTTTCATGAGGTGTTTTGACTGTTTCTTGAGGATCAACGATCACCACCTCTTGATCTCTCTTAAGTTTTTGATCAAAATATTTTCAGACTTCTTGTAAATCACTAGAAAACAATGCACTATTAGTCTGTACTTCTGTGGGATTAACTTCTTTTGATCTATTAAGGATTTCAGTATCCTTAGGAGGATGCTCTTTTTCCTCTTATGTCTATTGATATTTCTGTGAAATAGGTTGGGACACCTCTAAAATTTCTACTAGCATACCTTCTAACCTATTGTTTCTATATTCTTTGAACTGTACAATTTGTTCAAGGTTGAGCCGCATGGCTGCCAACTTTTCAACATCTAGATAGGTATTGTCAGACTCGAATAAGTCATCATAATCATCATCTCCATGAAGGAAGTGTTTGATATTTAACTGAGTTGTAACATTTAGAGCAATCTTATTTGGATCAAATTTTCTGTTAGGAACTGTAAATAATTTCAAACACTAGATTTGATTTTTTTATAATCCAACATGTTTGAAATTTTCCAATGCATATAAAACACAGTGGATGGGAAAGGTAGGCCGAGAAGCTTGCTTAGCTTCTTTCAAGGCTTTAGTCAATCCATGCCCCACTTTCTGGTAAGAAATTTATTTGGCGAAAAGCTTATATGGTACATATAGTGGAAGTACACGGGCTTTAGAAATGCTTCCATAAACTCTGACAAAAGTAAATAATTCTTCCCCAAACCATTTCCCTATGCTTGTAAAGTCAACTTAGGCTACCTTAGACAGTCTTGGGGCTTTTTCATCAAAAACAAATTGAAAGAGTGGAAAAATAACTCCATGAAAATCTTGTAAAAATTGGATTCATATTTGGATTCCCACAAAATATCATGGTAAACATGAATGGGGGGGTATTGGATGGTCCATTTCCAACCCATGGTTGGAAAATTAGAGGTAAAACACACATCATCCATGATGTACACACTCATAAAGAATGGGAGGATTTTCTTGGAGGTAAAAGAGTGATTTTTTATGTATTCAAGGATATGGGAAGCAAGATTGTTTGATAAAATGGTACCCCAATCCATAATGTAGGAGTTTGTGATGGAATCCATAAGAGGGACCCATTCAATGGAAATTTACTAGTATTGGGTGAACTGAATAGTCTACACATCATAGTAGAAACATAACAGTAGGGACCATCAAGAGAAGCAATGGAATACATACCCTTTTAATCATGCTTGTGTTTGTTGGGATTATTCCTCCATTATTTTATAGGGTCTGAATGTAGCTTGTTTTCCTTTGAAAATTGTTCGAGGAAATATTTTCCATACACCTTCTACGGGTCTGGTATATGGTACATTCACTTCAAATCCACTTCTCGTAATGATCCTATCACTGTGCCTCTTGTTGTCCGAAATTTTTTATCACCAATGTTAAGTTTATCAATAATCCATTTCACCATATCTGAATATGGTGAAATATTAGGGCACGTAGCAATTCTATGAAGAAAATAGTTGGCTACATCAGAAGTAGTAGATTTTGATGTATTTGGGGTGTCCCTTTTAGTTGTCCTTTTGATTATGTGTGGTTTTTCATCTTCAAAAATTCTGTACATTGATTCCCATGAACCAGAACCACTTTTTGTAGCGCATGTAGTATCTGAAAACAGGGGCCACATCTCGGTCACTTCGGTAGCGGGAGGTGTAGGATTAGGAGGAGCCATAGGTTTCTTTGATTTCTTAGCAACCTTAGACATCTTGGAGAAATTATGTTTTTTCTGGATTTTCCCGCGCATAAGAAGAACAAGGAGTGAAAAACAATATGTGAAAATGTGGGAGCGATGTACCAAAAATATTGAAGTGATGGTAAATATAGCCAGGCATGCAGAGAAATATAAAATATTAATTAATCCACCATCAAATCATATTTGGAGGCTCAAGGTTGTCATATCGTTATGAGTGTACATTTATGGAAAACGTGGATTCACGTGGCTGAATGGACATTTAAACATTTTTAATTAAACATCCTGCATCGCAGTTTCATATGCATGTCAAGTTTCTAGAACACAGACGCACTTGTTTTTTTCATTGCGATCAAACATTTTCCTATTTAAATAATGATTTTATATCTTAAAGGTTTTAAAGCTATGAAACGTTGGAGGGGAAAAGAGGGATAAATGATTTTGCGATGCGATATCGCATCACAATTACAATCTTAGCGAGATTGGATGGTGGAAGGGAATAATACGTGGCGAAAGTGTGATGCGATGTATCACATCGTGGAAATAAAAGCGGGGCAGAGTGCATGATAACGAGAGAAATTGTGATTTTGTGATTGTGATTGGTGACTTGGTAAAGGCGGGTCTCGCTAATTGCTTCTTATGAAATATAACTTCGTCGGGGACCTGTTTCCTTTGTTAATGTCTTTTCAGCTTTTATCACCCTGTTTCTCTAAAAATCCCTTTTTGTGCATTTTAAGATTTTTGGTGATATTGCATCGCAAATTTTATGTGGAGTAGCTTACTATGTCGCTTGTTGTGTTTCCGATTTGCGATTAAGGTTCCTTTTGGTTTTCCGCTTAAATGTTTAAGGAAATAAGCTTATGACTCTGATTTTTTTAATTTCATATTTCTATTTATAAGTCACAAAAATTTTATTGTCTTATCCTAAAAAATTAAAAAGGTCCCCATTATTTTCTCGAAGGCATCTATTCTAAAATAATGGGGGGTTGTTGAATAGCACAAAAATCGGTGATTCACTGGAAGAACCATTTATCTCTTATTTATATAAGAATGAAATCTCTGATACTTTAAATAAGTAAGAATAATTAAGGAAATGAAAACTATTTTCGAAATATCAATGGATAAGTAAAATTACTCTGAATTATAAAAAACTCATCTTATTGTGATCCTTAAAAACCTTTAATAGATGAAAATATTTATTTCCCTATATCAGACATTAAATAGTTAAAGAGATAAATTAGGGGGATTTTTGCAACTTAGCCTTTTGATATACTCATTTTTTCATAGGTATAGACACTGCTGCCAGCAGGCGTTCATAGCCTCGAAAGTGTTACCTTTAACCATCAATGATTCAATATCCCATCCATTTATCATTGCAATCTTTATATATAAATTCAAATATATATATATATATATATATATATATATATATATATATATATATACTTACTTTGTTTATTGTTTTATTTATTTTTTATTATTATTCTTAAAATCCATTATCTTGGTTTGGTGGCCAGATAGTGGAAATGCCATTCACTGGTTGTAATTGGACTGAAAAAGTTGGCTCATGATGAGACCCCTTGTCTTATGGTTAAAAAATAATCATAAGCCATTACCCTATTTTGATATGCAGTAGTGGTAATGTCAACCTATTATTTTCCTATGATCATGGTAAGCAGGCTCATGATGGGACCTTTTATCTTTTAAGTTTTATATATTTTTGAATTGCACTCTAAAAAGAGTATAATTAATGTATGGGGAGAACCATTGACTCCTTAAGAGTTTTGGATAAAAATTTAGAGTTATAGATGCTTAGAAACAAATATTCTTTACTTTGTAAAGGTGAACCTTTTCTGACTGATAATTAGGTGAAAAGACTTTATAAATTTTGAGGTTTGAAAGAATTTACAATTTTAGTGGAAACATAATTTTAGAGTTATATGATAATTATCCACCCTTTCAAGTTTGTGATCCTTTCTTTTAAAAATTCCTATTCTTCAAGATGAAAGGTCATAAAATGATTCAGAGATATTGATAAACAACCAAAAGTATGTTATCTAACATTATTCTTTTATTAACCTAAATATGAAAATGCAATTATATTACATTAGAAGAAATGTTCTAAGAAAATATTTTTTTCAAAATAAGCCCATTAACAGGAAGAGAATCTCTCTTTCCTTGTAGATATTGCAATATGAAGGTTGATGGGCCTACTTGTTCAGCAATTTGAAATGGTCCAAGCCAAATTTTCTGGAATTTGGTATGCTTACCCTTTTCCTCATGTGCCTTTTCCCACTTAATAACAGGGTCTCCAACTTGAAAATATTTTTTGGCAAAAGAACTTGCATCAAAATAAGATTTGACAATCTTTCGATGTCGATCATGTGTAAGTTTGGCCTTTTCCCTTTCTTCTTCTAGTTTATGGATTTGGGACATTCTTAGCTGTAAATAAGAGGAAGGTACTTCATCAATGAATTGGACTAGGGATAGTGAGGGAAGGGCTAAATTTGATGGAACTACAACTTCTTACCCATACTCTGGATTGAATGGAGAAGTGCCTATAGATGCCTTCTGAGTTATTCGATCTACCCATAGAGAAAATGTTAAATATTTATGCCAATTATTTTGGCTATGATCAATACTTATTGTTATGATTATTATTGTAGAAATTATACAAACAATATGTATACCAATGGATTCAATCTGATCATGCGATATGCTAAATCAAGATAATGAATCCTTCTACAAATCAATTGCGGAAAATAAACACAGTCGCCAATCACAACAAGTAAATAAAGAAGAAAATCAAACCACAACACAAATATTTTACCGGGGAAATATTGTTGCTCAAAACCCCTCTATCTTCTATTGTATTTTCACCAAGGAATCATGAAACAATTACAATGCACTGTTCTCACAAGAGTCTCCTGCATTCTCACAACTGTCTCACACTAATCCAAACAAAATCGACCAACACTTAGCCAATTTTTAGCCTCTGTTCAGCCCGTTTGCCTTGCACAATTCATGTGGAATGAAATCCCTATTCTTTAGGAAATTCAGCCTTCCAAAACTATGCAATGCTCATGGGAAATCCTATGGTTGTTTTACTGCATGTGGGAAGCCTTCTAATAATGCAACTGATAGCTAACATCCCTTTAACCTTTGTCTCAACTGGGTCTCCACTAGAATTTCCATACATACAGCTATTAATAGTAAATCATAAGTTGCATGGCATATCACTACCTGTGAATTAAATCTAATTTAATTCACTTGACCTCTCACTAGTGCAACAAATAGTTACAACTAGTTCAACTGATTTTAACTCAATAAATTGAGTTAACTGATTTATCATGCATTAAACTAATGCACTAACTGCAACTCGAACTCCATAACTACTAGAATCACTATGCATGCCTCACAAACCACCCTCAACTCGAAATTCATGAGTTAACTGAGTTTGTCACACTCAGTTAACTATTACAAGTGATTATGAGATAAGATTACATTTTATTGCCCAATTTAATTAAGGGAAAATTAAATTAGACACACATTTCTTGTTGACTTTTTAACACTCCCTCTCAATAAGAAAGGGATTATAAACTACCCTGATCCTACCTCTATGGTATTCAAATTTGATCTTGGCGAGCACCTTTGTCAGAATATCTACATCTTGATCTTCCGTGGGAATTTACTGAAGTAACATAATGCACCTCTAAACAAAATCTCTGAGATGGTGGTACCGGATGTATATATGCTTGGACTTATCATGGAATGTCAAATTAACTGAGAGTTTAATGCAACTCTAGTTATCACAATGTATCACCGTTGGATCCATCTGAGAACCATACAAACCAACCAGAATATTCCTCATCCAGATGGCCTCACATTCAGCCTAACTGGTCGCCATGTACTCTGCCTCGGCTGAATTGAGTGCCACAGATCTCTACTTCTTGTTGTACCAAGAAACAATTGTCGATCCTATGCTGAAGATCCCTCCTGATGTGCTCTTTCTGCCTGATGGAATTCCTACCCAATCTGCATCGATGAAGCCTTGAAGCTTCACTCCCTCTGTCTGTCTGTACCATAATCCATACTATGTAGTGCCCCTGAGATATCTCAAGACATGCTTCCTCGCCTTCCAAAATAGCTTGGTCAACTTAACCATAAATTTACCCAGCTAATTAACTGTGTAGCAAATGTATGGTCTGGTGTTCACCAATTACATCAATGAACCCATAAGATGCCTATAAACAATAGTGTCCACTACCTCACCTAAAGTAGCATCCTCCTTCCTCTAGTTTCCTGGAAGATAAGCCTCCATGGGTTTACAACTCTCCATGTGAAACTTACTCAGAATCTCTTTGGCAAACTTTCCTTGAGAAACAAATAGCTCACCATCCGGCTGCCATATTTCCAAACCAAGGAAATAATGAAGGAGTCTGATGTCCTTCATCTCAAACTCTCTTGCAAGATCCTCTTTGTAAGAAGTTATGAGTTGCTCATCACCTGTCAAAATTAGATCATCAACATAAAGTATGATAATCTGTTGTGAAACCAGCTCAAAAAATAGAAGAAAAGAGAGATCAATGCCTTAGAAATCAACCACTCTGAGGGGGAAACCTCCAATACATTACATAAATGAACAATTCTTGGATGCTACAAATGACCAAAACCTCCTTCCGATATATAGGAGTCCATGGGGCCACAATATAATCCTAGCCGACCTAAGAATAATAATGTAAGGGCACAATAGTAACAATATCTAGGTTACAGGGGTACAAAAATAACAATAAGGGGGCTATACTAATAACAATAAGGGACTAAGCTAGTAATATAGGGACCTAACATGCCCCTCTCCTTCAAAAAAGTGTTGTCCTCAATGCTTGAGTAGCTCTAGGTGCTTCTGTATAAAATTTTCATCCTCCCATGTAGAATTTTTAGTGGGTAAGTTCTTCCACTTGATGAGATACTCTAAAATTGATCGATTTCGTAGTTGTCAAGTTCTTGTGTTCGTGATTTCTTCAAGTTCCAATATGATTTTTCCTTCCTGATCAAGTTCTAGCAATATTGTTTGAACTAGAATTTTTTCACCTATAACCTTCTTTAAGCATGAAACATGGAAAACTGGATGCACTCACGAAGAAGCAGGAAGCTCTAATTTGTATGCCATAGTACCAATATTTTGCAACACCTTGTAAGGACCATAGTACTTTGGCGATAATTTATTATCCTTCTTAGCTTGCTTGAGGGACATTTGTTTGTATGGTTGTAGTTGTAAAAATACCCAGTCTCCTACATCAAAACTTCTCTCGCTGCGATGTTGATCTGCCTGTTGTTTCATTCGATTTTGTGCCAAATTTAGGTTATCCTTTAAGAGTTGGAGAAGTTCTTGCTGATGCTCGATGTGATCTTCCACTGCTTGAACCTTCAAATTTTCCCTTAAAGATGATGTGATGGATGGTGGATGATATCCATAAAGTGCCATAAATGGGGCATTTTTGCTGCAGTATGGAAGGAAGTGTTATACCACCATTCAGCGAGAGGTAACCACTTGACCCATTGTGTTTGTTTATCAGATACAAAACAACGAAGATATCCTTCCAAACATTTATTTACTATCTCAGTTTAACCATCAGATGGAGGATGATAAGATGAGCTATGAGCTAATTGAGTACCCAAACAAGAAAATAACTCCGTCCAAAAATTTCCAGTAAAAATGGGATCTCTATCACTCACAATAACCCTTGGGCTTCCATGTAGCTTTTGAATTCTGTCCATAAATGTAGTAGCAACTGTACTTGCTTTAAATGGATGAGATAATGCACAAAAGTGTGCATACTTGGTAAGTCTATCGACTACCACCATGATGACATTCTTTCCTTCGGACTTAGGTAAACCTGTGATAAAATCCATTGAAATCTCCTCCCAACGTTGACTTGGAATGGATAAAAGTTGTAGAAGTCCCGGGGTCTTAATTGTCTCCACTTTATTCTGCTGGCAAACCAAACATTCCGCCACAAATTTTTGAATATCAGATTTAAGGCCATCCCAAAAAAAATCTTTCTTCACCCCGTGGTAAGTTTTTAAAAATCCTGAGTGTCCTCCTAAAGGAGAAGTGTGCAATTCCAGAAGAATCTTTTGTTTTAGTTGGGAATTCTTACAAAGATATAAGCGATCTTTGTACCATAAGGAATCATTTTTCCAACTAAATGTATCAGATGTACTAGGATCTTGCCGCAACTTTTGAATGAGTGTCCATACATCTTTGTCCTTCTTCCATTCATCTCTTGCTTCGGTTATCCAATCTGGTTGGATAATAGAAATGGCACAAAGGAATGCTTCCACCTCTTCATTCTTTCTTGAGAGTGCATCTGCAACAACATTAAGCTTTCCTTTTTTGTAGATTATTTCAAAGTCATAACCCAACATCTTTGTGACCCATTTTTGCTGCTCTTCTGAAGATAGTCTTTGTTCCAAAAGTGTTTAAGACTATCATGATCAGTTTTTACCTTGAAGTGTCTTCCCATTAGGTAAGTTCGCCATTTCTTTAGTGCATGTAATATTGCTAACATTTCCTTCTCATAAATAGGTTTCTGTAAATACTTTCCTTTGATTGGACGACTTTCAAAAGCAATGGGTCTTCCTTCCTGCATTAAAACTGCACCAATTCCATTTCCTGAGGCATCACATTGCACAATAAAGGTTTTTGTGAAGTCTGGCGTAGCTAAGACCGGTGCTAGGCACATTGCCTCTTTAAGATGTTCAAAGGCCTTAGTTGCTTCTGGAGTCCATGAAAATGCATCTTTCTTCAATAATGTTGTTAGAGGTGCTGCTATTCTCCCATAATTCTTAACAAACTTGCGATAATACCTTGTTAACCCGAGAAATCCTCGCAACTGGTCTATGGTTGTGGGGACTTTCCATTCCTTAATGGCTTTAATTTTGTTAGGGTCTACCTTAACACCCTCGTGAGATACAATATGACCCAGATATTCCACCTCTTGTATTCCAAAGAAACATTTGGATGTTTTTGCATATAATTGTTTCTCCTGCAATAGTTTGAGCACCCTGTCAACATGTTGAACATGATCCTTCCAAGACCAGCTGTAGATTAGTATATCATCAAAAAATACTAGCACAAATTTTCTAAGGAAGGGTTTGAAAATGGAATTCATCAACCCTTGAAATGTAGAAGGTGCATTGGTAAGGCCAAAAGGCATTACCAAAAATTCATAATGACCCTCATGAGTTTGAAATGTTGTTTTTGGAATATCTTTAGTCTTCATTCTAATTTGATAATATCCTGAACGAAGATCAAACTTGGTAAAATAAATTGCTCCATGTAATTGCTCCAATAATTCATCAATCACAGGAATGGGAAATTTATCTTTAATAGTGAGATTATTGAGATCCCTATAATCCGGACACATGTGCCATGATCCATCCTTCTTGTGCACCAATACTACTGGAGAAGAGAAAAAACTTTGACTAGGTTGAATTATACCAACCTCTAACATTTCTACAATCATATGTTCAATTTCGTTCTTTTGGACATAAGGATATATATAAGGCCTGAAGTTTGGAGGAACACTTCCTGGAATCAAATGAATAGCATGATCATGATCACGAATAGGTGGGAGTCCTTTGAGAGTTTCAAACACCTTGGAATGATTGTCCAAGAATTTTTGGAGATCTGCAAAAATAGATGATTTTGATGTTGGAACTTCTAGTGAGCATAATTGTGCAATTACGCCTCTTTGTTCTTTCTTCAGAATCTTTGTCATGACATTATAGCTTATTATCTTTCCCGTCTTCCCTGCGATACCCCGTAATTCAACTTCCTTTCCTTCTGAAAAAAATTTCAAGAAAAGCTCTTGAAAATTAAAAGCTACCATCCCCAAAGATTGTAACCATTGTACTCCTAGTACAACATCAGCGCCTCCCATTGGAATGGAAAGCATTGGACTATTCAATACATATCCCCGCATGGTTAGCTTGATATTATGGCATTTTCCAAAGCAATTTATAGTTCCTCCATTTACAATCGTCACTTGACATTCCAGTGTTGTGTATAGGAAACAATTCAATTCCTTGGCTACCTTACAATGAATAAAATTATGGGTACTACCCAAATCAATCAACACTATTACCTTTTTCTTCTTGACATGTCCTTCTATCTTGATAGTTTGAGGAGTGGCAATTCCTGCCAATGCATTACATTATATGGTCGGACTCATTTCTTCCTCTTTTAGGATTGGTTCCTAGTGTATATCCTCTTCTTTTGAAGATTATTGTTCATTTTCTTCTTCCTCTTCACAATCTATGTAAAATAATTTATTCTCAGTACACTTATGACCTTTAGTGTATTTTCTATCACAACTGTAGCAAAGCCCTTCTTCTCTTTTTTCTTCCAATTGTTGTGGTGTCAACCTTGAAGGTTGTGGAACTCTAGGAGTAGGAGCACTTCCATCTTTATAGATGTGAGTGGTAGGCTTCTTTGTCGCCATAATTTTACATTCAATTTTTCTTGCCAACCTAAATGCCTTCTCCAATGAATCAGGTTCCCAAACGCGAACTTCATGTTGGATGTTATCCTTTAAATTCCCTATGAAGACATCAATCTTGTGTTCCTCTAGAATATTAGTTACCCTTATATTCAATTTTTGGAAGTCCTCAATGTGCTCCACTACTAAACCCTTTTATTTGAGATTTATCAATTGGCTAAAGAAAGTGTTGCTCTTTGTATCCTCATAATGTGCTATCATTTCCTTCGTAAAAATTGACCAAGTGACAATTTTTTTACGGGAGAAAAGCCATCGATACCATACAAATGTATTCTATTCTAAATGTAAAGTTGCAATGCGCACCTTTTGTGTGTTTTGCACATTATTGAGATCAAAATATTTCTCCATCTGTAGTATCCATGTTACGGGATCCTTGCCATCAAACTTCCTCATATCCATATTTGGAATATGGTGGTTCTTCCATCCAACATTAGATTTTATGAAATAACGATTAACATATATTTTTTTCTCATCATGAGCTTCTTCTACTATCTTTTCTCCATTAGGAATCATTTCTTGTATCAACTTTGTCCAACCTTCAATGTCTGCTTTTAGATCATTCTTCATGTTTTCCATGTTTTCTTTCATTTTTTCTTCCATGTCCTCCATCTTAGCTTCCACGCCATCCATCTTAGATTCCATGCCTTTCTTCAAACCATCCATATTATTCTTCAAAAAATCCATCTTCGCTTCCATGCCTTTCTTCAAAACTTCCATTTCATTTTTTGTTGCTCTTTACGAGAGCGAAATTTGATGCATTTGCTCTTGTAATTTTGATAGATCATGTTGCAATTATTCATCTTCATGAGTCATAATAGAGTATTCTAAGGGCTTAATGGGTGTTGAATTATTTTTAGGAGGCATTTCAGAACCCAATACTGAAATATATCTCAATAGGCCCTTGGAATTACTTTAAACTGTTTTTTTACACAAGACTTATGCAATTCGGGAAAAAAAAAATATAGACCTTTTTATTGCTTTTGAGGAGCTCGATATTGAAACTGAATTACCTATGTTATTTTGGATCTTCAATATCTAAAATTCGGCCCTGATGTAGCCCTCATAATCCTCTTTCGAATGCCATAGGTTTGACCTGATTTGGATTCTTCAAGGCAAATTTATGTCAAATATCCCACAATGACCTAATTATGGACTAGTTCAGTAGAGCGAACTTGTACGACTTTCCACGTGTCACTGTTTCCTCATTCAACTCTGAAATTGATAGACAGGAAACTAAAGTCCATTTACTTGCGGCCACTCTTTACATAATTCCAATCCGATGTTTAGAGAGAGAGATATGAAGATTTTCCCACATTCACCTCTTTGAGATGAAATTCGGGAGCTTGCAAAAACCCTAACTTCCAAAGATCCTACCTCCCAAAATAATGCGAATCAATCTTTGAAATTTTTCAAAGACATTATTTGGGATTTCGGCTTCACTCTGTGAATATTTTGGCTTCTGAACCCTCGTAGAAAAACAGTTACAGTGAAAATTCCTTGATGACCTGTTTAGGTTAAATTTAGGAGCTTGCAAAAAGCTCTAACTTCCACAAATCATATCTTTGAAAATATTGTGAACCAAGCTCTGAAATTTTGCGACGATGTTCCTCAGGATTTTGGATTTGTGATATAAAAATTTCAGCTTCTGAATCTTCATAGAAAAAAATTTATAGTGAAACTTCCATGATGACCTGTTTGGAGCAGCGAAAACCTAGAATCGAAAGCTCTGATACCAAATGTTGTGAAACCAACTCCAAAAATAGAAGAAAAGAGAGTTAAACGCCTTAGAAATCAGCCACTTCGAGGGGAAACCTCCAATAAATTACATAAATGAACAATACTTGGATGCTACAAATGACCAAAACCTCCTTCTATATATAGGAGTCCATGGGGCCACAATATAATCCTAGCCGACCTAACAATAATAATGTAAGGGCACAATAATAACAATATTGGGGTTACAGGGGTACAACAATAACAATAATGGGGCTATAATAATAAAAATAAGGGACTAAACTAGTAATATAGGGACCTAACATAATCAAATCTTACCATCAACCATAGTGTGGTACAGGTTCGCATCTGCTTCACTCTTTGTGAAGCCCAACCCGGTGAAATAAATATCAATCCTAGTGTACAAAGCACGAGGTACTTGCTTCAGCCCATACAATGCTCTCTTGAGTCTACAAACATGTGACTCACTGTAAAAAGTCTCAAAACCTTATGGTTTCTCTATGGACACTTCTTCCTCAATAACTCCATTGAGAAACATAGTGTCCACATCCATCTGATGTATTTGCTGCCCCATCTGTGTTGAGAGTGCAAGGATAGATCTAATCGATGAGTACCTCACAATTGGTGCGAAATTCCCCTCATATTCAATCCCCTCAACTTGTGAGAATCCCTGGGCTACAAATCTGGCCTTGTACTTCTCCACACTCTCATTTGCTACTTTCTTCACCTGATAGAACCATGTAGATCCAACCATTGATTTTCTGAGTGGTCTTTAGACAACTTCCCTTGCACTCTTCTTGATGATGGAGTCATACTCCTGAACCATGGCATCAACCTAAATTGGTTGTTGCATTGCTTCCTCAAAGGAGGATGGTTCTGTCACAATACACTTGCTGATAACATCCATGTATCCAGTAAACCTATCTAGAGACTGTCTCTATCTGCGTAGTGAAGTAGGTGCTCCTACATGTTCTATCGCATCAAGTCTCAATCTATCAGCTTCCATGGTGCGCCTTCTACCATTTCTAGTGGATGAATCTGCATGATTGTTTTCTGCTACTCCATGATCCTCCACATGTGGCTGACCCACATCTTGAGGTTCATCCTTTGGAACCAATATTTCCTCATCTACATGAAAATAAAGCTCCCTCTCAAGGGACAATCACATGGCTTTATCCTCATCAAATTTTATATCTTGTCTCACAATAGTCAGCTTGTTGTTTGGAAAATACACCCGATAGTTGTGGGGAGTATCAATGTACCCCACAAATATCCTAATCTCAGCTATTGGTTTGAGCTTCTTCTTGGAATCTTTGGTCACATGGCAACAGACAGATGAGCCAAAATTTTTAAAATATGAAACATCAGGTTTCTTACCATAAAAGCCTCCTATGGTGTATTCATGCCAAGTATCCAATGAGGACTACAGTTTTTCACAAATACTGTTGTGTTGCATGCATCCACCCGCATCTGCAATGGTAGGCCCTGATCATGCAACATCGTTTGTGCCGCACCCACAATTGTTCTATTATTTCTTTTTGCAACCCCATTCTGTTGTGTGTTATGAGACACAATCAACTCTCTTTGAATTCCTCTTTGCTACGGAAGTTATTGAATTCATTGGATATGTACTCACCACAATTGTTGCTCCTAAGAGCCTTCACATGCTTCCCCGTATCTTTCTCTGCCAGTGGTTTGAACTCACAAATTTTTGAGAACTTTTGATCTTTCTTCTGCATTAAGTAGATCCAACACTTTCTAGAAAAATAACCAACAAATATCACAAAATACCTGTGCTTTGTTGTCGAAGTTTTTAGAGAATGGTCCACACACGTTTGAGTGAACCCTCTCAAGGATTTTCATTGCTTGATTCTCCTTCTCGTGAAAAGTTTCCTTTTCATACTTCCCCATGGTACATCCCTTGCATGTGTCTATATGCGTAAGAGCACCATTGGGAAGTCTTGTAGAAATTTGTTGCATGACCTTCAAGGCTTTGTGGTGTAGATGGGCCAATATAATGTGCCATAACTCACCCTCATCCCAGCTCACCACTTTGTCTTCCTAACCCATCAATGTTGCACAGCCATATACATCAAGTTTGTAGAGATTTTTCACACAGATCCTAATATTCTTGGCTTGTCCTATGGCTTTGTGTCGAAGGAAATATTTCCCTTCACTAAAAACCACATCATAAACTCTATCCTCCAACATTGCAACTAAAACTAAATTATTTTTCAAACCTGGTACATGCATGGAATTTTTTAATAAGAATGGTTTACCTTAATGTCTCTAGAACGTAACTGTACCAATCCCAGTAGCATTGTACTGCCCATCATCACCGATTTCAATATGCATATGGAGGTCCTTCTCCTCCAAGCTACTAAAAATTTCTTTGTCTCCCATCATGTGGAAATATGCAACACTATCCAAGTACCACACTGATCCCATCGCACTTGACACCATGCATGCAATGAGCGAGAAGTCCAACTCAAATTGCAAGGCTAAAGCCTCACCAGTTGCATATCCTGAAGCCTTCTTGTTCTTCTTTTTTTGTGGACAATTAGTGACATAATGTCCATGCTCATGACAGTGAAAACACTTCACTCTAGACATGTCGCGCTTCTTGCCTTCTTTGTCAGTCTCAGATTTGGAATAGGATTTCTTTCCCTTCCCCTTCTTCGCCTTACCAACCAAAGAAAAATTTTCCTCATCATCTGTCCTAGATGAGGCTCCATCCCTGGCATTCTGCCTGAATTCTTCTTGCACCAAATCCGACCAAATTCGCTCCCAATCTGGTAGATTCTCCCTCCCATTGACGGAGTCCTTATAACTATGCCAACTCTTGATAAGGCCTAGAATATCTAGGCTCACCAATTCATCATCTGCGACAGTAATTCTGATGCTCCCAAGCTCATCTCGACATTGGACAAACTTGGTTAAATATTTCAGAATAGTGTCGCCTTTCTCCATTTTGATTTTCCTAAGCTTGTATTTTAATGCCAATTTTATGTGGTCACTACTACTCTGAAAAAGATCTATTAAAGCCTTCCACATTACATATGGAGTATATTTTCCATGGAGACTTGAGACAATGTGGTGTCGTAACCCATGCAATAATATCCTCCTTGCCTTTGCAACCTTCTTTGCCAAGCATCAAGAAGAGCGGAATCTGCTGCTGCAGGTTTGGGAATGTCATTATCAATGAATTCTTTCAACACGTTTTCCTCCACAACTACCTCCATCCTATCTTTCCACGCAATATAATTGGAGCTGACCTTGAGTGCATACTCCAATCTCAATCCATTGAAATCCATCCTGATCTTGATCTGCCTGTATCACCAAATAATACTTTTGCAAATTTGAATGTTATTCAATCACAACTCAATCTCTTCTCCACTATAGTGATTTCCTGCACTATGATACCATGTAGAAATTATACAAAAAATATGTGTACCAATGGATTCAATTCGATCATGCAATACGCTAAAGCAAGATAGTGAATCCTTCTACAAAACAATTACGGAAAATAAACACGATCGCCAATCACAAGAAGTAAAGAAAGAAGCAAATCAAACCACAACACAAATATTTTCCCGGGGAAAGATTTCTGCTCAAAACCCCTTTATCTTCTATTTTATATTCACCAAGGAATCATGAAATAATTACAATGCACTCTTCTCACAAGAGTCTCTTGCACTCTCACAATTGTCTCACACTGATCTAGACAAAATCGACCAACACTTAGCCAATTTTCAGCCTCTGCTCAGCCTACCTTGCTTGTGAAATTCATGTGGAATGCAATCCTTATTCTTTAGGAAATTAAACCTTCCAAAATTGCGCAATGCTCATGGGAAATCCTATGGTTTTTTTACTGGATGTGGGAAGCCTTCTAATGATACAACTGATAGTTAGCATCTCTTTAAACTTTGTCTCAACTAGGTCTCCACTGGAACTAACATGCATGAAACTATTAATAGTAAATCATTAGTTGCATGAAAAATCACTTCCTGTGAATTAAATCTGATTTAATTCACTTGACCTCTCACTAGTGCAATAAACAGTTACAACTAGGTCAACTGATTTTAACTCAATAAATTGAGTTAACCGATTTCTCATGCATTAAAATAATGCACTAACTGCTACTCAAATTCCATAACTAATAGAATCACTCAGCATGCCTCACCAACCACCCTCAACTTGAAATTCATGAGCTAACTAAGTTTATCACACTCAATTAACTATTACAAGTGATTATGAGATAAGATTACGCTTTATTGTCCAATTTAATTAAGGCAAAATTAAACTAGACACACATTTCTTGTTGAATTTTCAACACTTATGAGGTTTTTATTGGTAGACTATGCTAAAACATTTCCTTGGGGATAGTAATTAGCAGAATATTTGAGTTTAAAACCTCTCTTAAGAGAAAATTCAGTCATATTATTACCCAAAAAGTAATATGCATTGTCGAACATAAGTGCATTTGGTAATCCAAATCTGGTAATAATGAACTGATCGATGGGTTCCATAATGGCTTAAAAATTAGCTACCTTTAGTGGAATGGCCTCCACCCATTTAGTAAAGTAGCATGTTGCAGTAAGAATGTATTTGTACTATTTGGAGAGTTGGGAACAATCTCACCTTTGATGTCAAGTCCCCATTTTTCAAAGGGTTGTTCAATGTTGACTGGTCGTAGAGGTAAGGTTGAATTTATTGTCTTCCAACAGGGGTTTGACATGTCTTGCATTTTATTACCTATGCATGAGTATCTTTGAACAAGGTTGGTCAATAATACCCTGCATGAAGGATTTTGTGTGTGGTGTTATCTCCTCTGAAATGTCCACCTACAGGTCCATCATGGAATTCCTACAAAACCTTTTGTGCTTCAGACTGTTCGAGGCATCTTAATAATACATAGGCATAGTTTTTCCTGAACAAAACATCATTAATGATCTGATATTGATTATATTTTAATATTAAATCTCTTTTCCTTTTATGATTGAGTTTTTTGGGAGCATATCCATTTTAAAAAATATATATAAGATCGACATATTGTGATTCAGAGTCTATCAGGCTTACCTCGGAAATGTGTATAGTATTACCTGAATCCTCATCATGTTGTATGTTGGATGCTCCAGTAAACAATCTGCAAAAATCTTGTCCTCTAAAAATTTTAGCAAGATTAATGTCAATAACATATTCCTGTAGGTCTGTGACCCCAGTTTTCCCTTTTTTCTCCTAGATACTTTTGCACAAGCAGTTTTCTTACTGCTAGGAATGGGACTATTACCTTGGTATGTGTCTTTAGGAGAAAAGGCTTGAAATTCTTTAAATATTTGTAAATAGGAAAATCTTGTTTCTCCACCTTTGTATAATTTAGTTCAACACTTTGAAAATTTGAACTAAAGAAAGATATGGGTGCTTTGATTTTTTAATCATTAACTTGTTTTATAACAACAACATAAGATGTTTCAGAAGCAAAAGTGTAGTTAGAGAAGGGGAACTTATGATAGATTTCTTGATTAAATAAAAAGCTTCTATTTCATTGTGTCCCCATTTAAAGACTGATTTTTTCTTCATCATGGCTTGCAATGGCAAAATAATTTGCTAAAAGTCAAGAACAAATCTCTTAACAAAATTTATCTATCTTAAAAAGGACTGCATGGATTCCTTGTTATGGGGTAAAGATATTTCATAACTTTCCTTTATCCTATCAGGATCAATAGGAATGGCTTATTTTGATACAATAAATCCTAAAAGTTTTCCTTCACTAAGAATGAAGTAAGACTTTTTTGGATTTAATGAAATCCCATACTATTTGGCAGCGTTCAAAGATTTTCCTGAGGTGATGATAATGGTTGTTTTTCTTTTTGGAGTAAATGGTTATTTCATCTAAGTATACAACCACGGTTTTGTTTATTAGACCTCTAAAAGTAATATCCATAGCTCTTTGAAAATTTTCTCCTGCATTTATTAAACCAAAAGGCATTTTCTAATAGGCATAAGTGCCCCATTTGGTTCTAAATGTAGTATTCAACCTATCCTCTGGATGAACCAGGATCTAATTGTAACCTTAAAAGCCATGAAGGAAAGACATTACTTCAGAGCCAACAACTGATTGTAGGATTTGGTCCATTGGTGGTAATGGGAAATTGTCTTTCAGACAAGCTTTATTAAGGTTCCTAAAATCTATACAAATGTGGATGTCACCATTTTTCTTTCTAACATGCACTAAGTTTGATACCCACTTTGAATGCCTAATGGGAAAGATGATTTTGGCTTTAAGGAGTTTATTCTACTCAGATTTTATTTGATTTTCCAATTTGGGATGAATTTTCCTTAACTTCTATTGTACCGGCTTATCAGTAGATGTCATTGGGATAGTATGTTGGATAATGGAGTTTTCATATGTCTTGATATATTCATAGCTCCATGCGAAAAAATTCTTATATCTCTTCAATAAATGGATGAAGGATAATCTCTCATCAGATGAGAGGCCAAGTCCTAGATTGATGTTCTGGGGTATGAGATCAATTCTAAGGTTTACTAGTTCAAATATCAAGGTTGAACTTTGGATTTTAGAAATAGAAACCTTTTTAAATCTGTCTTCTAAGTCATAAAGATCTTCAATCTGTACTACAGATTTAGTTATGGTATTTTCATTAGCTTTTTTCTTTAACTGTATTTCATGCTCATCCTCATCAATTAGTTGACAAATATACAATCCCTCAGATGTTAGAAAGCTTATAATGTTGTCATCGTCATTAAATAATCTCCAACTGGTGACATTATTAGGAATAGATGGGCGAAAAATTAATTCTATGGAAAATCTATCTAGACTATAATCCTCAGATGGAATAAGTCTAGATGCTACATTATCCAGGAGATAACCACTTACATTTTTGAAGCCTTGGGATGGGGGAGATATTGAATGCTAATAAATGTGAGGTAAGAGATTTCACTAATGATTGATAATGTTTGAGATGTCTAGAAACACAGTGAATAGTATTTCTTACTTGTTTAATAAAAATTTCAGAATATCCATATACTTGAAGGTATTTGACATCAAGATATATTACTTTATACAGGCCTTGGACCAGTGCCTCATACTCTTTAGTGTTGTTTGTGCTTTCAAATTCTAACCTACATGCCATCATGGTATTTTATCCCTCTACATTAATCAATATGAAACCTGCTCATGCACCATCAATAGATCTAGATCTATCAAAATACAAAGTCCAAAACAAAGTTTTAACAAAAGGTTTTTCTACAATATTTACACATATGGAAGAATCTGAATATGAAAAGTTTCTGATTTGAGAAGTAACCAAATTGATTTGAAATGGAGATTTTTGTGCATTGAAATTACCCAAGAATGATTTAGTAGAGTAATTCCCAAGGATGTTATTGGTAAAGGTGAATGATTCATTTTCATCCTCAAAATCAGTTACTGAGTATTTCATGTGTTTTTCATGGTTAACCTAAATTTTATTTGGCTTACCATTGTAAGGAAGCCACATATGAGACCAGTTTGTGGAAAAATAACTATGAATATTTTTAGACCAATATTTACTAAGAATCAAACCGTAAAATTCAAGGATATCAGTAACTAGAATGCCAATTACTTGATGAAATTTTGAATTAGAAGCAAGTCTAATGAGGACATAATTCATTTCTCCTAAAACCTTGAATTTTGTTCTATCTAATTGAAAAATGTGTACAGTAGACTTTTGGGGTGAGATGTTTAACTTCAAACAAATAGAATATGGCATTATATTTGAAGAAGCCCTAGAGCATATCAGGAAATTGTGCACATTTTTATTAAAAGCTTTGAAAGTCAAAAGGAAAGGAGGAGTGTGAGAATTGGATCTTTCTCAAATTAGGATATCATCAGTGGCATCAATATTTTCTGATGAATCTGTGGGAGGTTTACGTACTCCTTTTGAGGCTTTATAAGTAACAGGAGCAGGTAAAGGAGAGGAAGGAACTGTATTCAATTCTTTGAGTAGGATTTTTTGTTGCTCCTTTAATTTACTTACCTCATACATGGAGATGTTTTCTCTAAATTTCTTCACATCTTCCAATATATTATACTCAATGGTATCTAAAACCACTAAGGCCTTTGATGTAGATGAAGAATTAGAAAATGTTGGGCTTGTTTGAGGAGATGTAGAAGGAGTATTTTTATTAACAACTTTGTCTTTAGTGACAGGAGTTGATGATTTTTGCTTCTTAGTAGACTGTGGTAGATCAGTAGGGTTTTTACTTCTAGTGCTAAATGGCAATGCCTCATGACCATCTTCATTATCGGATGTAGGGAGGATGAAATCCCATAATCCATGTACTACAACCAGTTCTTCATCCTGAGATTCATTTGCAGAAAACAATGTTTCATCCTCATCTTCATCTTGACCTGATTCAACATTAGAGATTATATTTGGATGCTAAGGATTTGAATTTTGAGTTTTCTTGAAAGATATAAAATTTTTCTTAGAAGAGGACTCTGCTACTTGTTTTTTGGTTTCTACCATCTCATTTGACATGGTTTTGAGAGTTTTTTGTAAACCTTCAAGATCGAAAGGATCCTTAGGTGTTTTCCTTTCGGGCTCATCCTTAAATGTGAATTTTTTAGACTTTCTATCTTCTTTGGCAGTCTTCTTCTCTAGAGCAAGAATTATCTTTTCTACAGACATGGCTGCTTTCATGTTTTCTACCAAAGTAGCCTTATTCGCTCTATCTACAAAAAATGCTATATTAGAAGGAAGAGAGGATATGTACCATTCAATATGTACATCAATACCAGGTTTAGATGTAGTTGGAAATTTATTCGACAATTTGTTAAATATAGAATTGAAATCTTTGATATTTTCTCTTGAATTTTCTTTAATATTTGAAATATCATTTATGAGAGTAGCAGTAGTATGATCATCACCAAATTTGGTCAGAAATTGATCTTTGAATATGTCTCAGCTAGTAATAGTATCTTATGGCAACGAAAATTACCATGATCTAGTTGATCCTTGCAAAGTATAGTGAAACATCCTTACTACACAATATTATTCTGAGACAACATTAAGGTTCATGGAAAGCATAAAATTATGTAGGTGCTCTTCGACACGGAGTCCATTATCAGGATTATATTTTGGCAACCGATTTTTTGGATGTTTAGGTAAATCATGAAGAGGTCTAGCCAATTGAACAACTCCAGGATTGGTCCATGGCCTATTTTCCATTATATGACTTGTGGTATTATGAGATGTTTTAGTAGTTCCATAGTTTGATGTAGTAGTAGAAGAAACAACTGCTGAAATAGTACTACTTGAGGTAGCACTAGTTGGTTTAGATGAAGAGATCTTAATGGATGAGGAAATTGGTTGGGAAGACAAAAATGAAGGAGGAATGAATGATGAGGTTTGGGGAGGAGAAGATGAGAGAATTTCACTAGGAGATGTTTGAGCTTCTGATGTAGGATTTTTCTTGTGATGGGAATGGAGAGGAAACTAAAATGGAGTTATTACAAGTTTTTCACTTTGCGAACAAGTCAATGCACTAGTACCTTGAAAAATTGAAGTAACACTTCCTTCAGAGACTTCAGAAAGCACGAGATTTTATGCTGAAACAAAACTTTATTCTAATTTCTTTATCAAATCCTATACTTTAGGTGGCTCTGGAGTACAGTTAGGGGAGAGTTCTTTGGGAATTGAACTAGGAGATTTAGGAGACGATTGAACAACTTTAGATCTAAAAGTAGGATACTTTGAGCGTGGTATTGAAGTTGTAGGAGTTTTTGAGGGGGATTAACTCTTTTAATGGCCTTTGGATTTAGTATTGGATCTTAATGCCATTCATAGTATATTTTCCCTCCTTCTAGCACAAAAAATTTGATACCTCGAAAATAGCTACAACAACATGGGGGAAACCACCCGGTCGGGGACTTGAAAATTGTCCCTTACTTATAGAAATGTAAAACAATTTAAGATAATAGATTTGATTAAATAGTTAATAAAATCATTTGATTAAGCACATATCACATTTAATAATTGCATATATTTGTTCATGTATTAAAAATGGAAATCTAAGCATGTTCAGAAGTGAATTAATGCTCAACTATGTTTAAAAAGATACATATAAAAAACGTCATAAAGAAATTTAACTATTTCCCATATGAAACAAAACATCAACATAAAGATAAAAGTACCATATATATCTTAACTCTGCTCATTTGAAAAAAATTCCTTGGTCTAACGTTTCTATTAAGATAAACTTTAAGAGTACAAAAGTGCAGCTTCTGTAAAGTCTTCTTTTCAAAATTTCAGGACCTTTTCTTCAAAGACATGAAAAGGTCTATATAGTAAAATAAAAAATAGAAAATAACAAATACATAAAGTGTTGAGGAGGTTTAAACAACTCTCTTTAAAATAAGTGAAATAAAAACAAAAATAGAGTTTGTTGGTATGACTTGCTTCAAGAGTGTGGTGTTGTCTCTCTTGCCATTCGTTCCTTGTGATGAAGGATGTTTATCATAGGTTGAACTTCAAGAGGTTGGCATGGCTTGATGTTACACGTTATTTTGTCACCATGACATTTGACTGTCCATATAGGTATATCACTACCTATATTATGCTCCCTTAGAAGTCAAAAACCTTAATGTTCCTGAACCAAGTCTTGGAATTGGAGAAAAGCTCTATAAAACCCTTAAAAGTCTGCCTACACACTTTTTCTAGCCTTTTCCTGTAGGTCTGCGTATGTTTGGTCTATACACTGCGGCAACCCCCGCACGTTCTGCTACTAAAACCTATGGACCCCCGTAAAAATTTAAATAAAAGAAAAAGTAAATTCTAGAAGCATAGCTGGTTGAATATTCTCCCAACTGGAAGCTTATAGAGTCATGATCAGTTCGAGATTTATCCCTCCACTCATGGATCTTATCCCTTGGTCCATGGAGCTCAAATCCCTTCATGAGAGGAATCCTTCGCCCTCTTCATAAAACTGAAACTACTTCCATTTCCCTATAAATTGAGCTCAAGTTTCAGGTTGAAGGGTAGAAATACATGGTAGTTGCTGAAGAAATTCATAAGAGTGCATACTTTCTACACTAGTGAGTTGTTGTTGGCATAAGAATGATCACACCCTTATGTCCATAACTCCATGTTGGTATTCATAGAGGAAGGCTTATCAAACTAGAGGTGAAACGATTGTTTAGGATACCAGGAGAAATTTGCACGACATCAAGGCATCAGGTTGTAAGTTTACTCTTTTTATTCAAGATAATACATATGGATCTATTTTTCTCATTGATTTGTTCTTATGTTTATTGAAATAACATCAATACTTAGACTCCTTGATCACTAAGTTGGGTTAGATTTTCTTGATTATTATATGTTGCAAATGCTTTGATTCTTTTGTCTTGTCTTTGATTGCAGGTTCTACTTATTGAAGAAGCCTCTTTGGAGCGACTGGATAAAAGACTGCATCGAACGTTGGATTTCAAGGTAGGGGCATGCCCTCTCTACTATCCTATAATAATTCTGAAATGTATTTAATCTAGAGAAAAAGGTTTCCAAATGGATGTTTGTTTCTAGCTATTCGTTGAATACTAAGGAGATTGCTCTTGTCTACAAGAGGGATTAATATGCATAACAAAATGGCGACTCTTCTGGGGAGTAGAACTTATTTTTCTCTCTTTATTTTTAGTTTGAATTTTAGATTTTTCTGATTTTGACTTATCTGAAGATGGGTTGGGTAGATAAATTTTAAGAATCCCTAAAAAAGAAAGCTGATTATTTTATTTTTTTCAGAGTTTTTCCTTTCCTCCACGGTTTTCAGTAGAAAACAGTGCGACAACCTCGCAGGTTTTAGTTCAAAATAGTGCGATACTGCTCTGTTTTCCATTAGAAACTGTGAACCCCTGGAAAATTTTTGAAAAAAAATAAAATTCTCTTTTTTAGAGCCAGATCACCTGATTCTCTGTGTTTTCCCTAGTCTATCTTAGCTGTCAAATCTTGTGTGTGAATTTCTTTTCAGCAACTTTTGCATTTGTGTGGTTTATCATCCTATTCACATCTTATAAGTGAAAGTTTTCTTTACTTTATTGCTACTTCATACAAGATACCTTCATTTACTAAGCTTACTGGTATGATGATATTTTCTTTCTGAGCCATTAAGATCATTGCAAACCTTACTTTTATGAAAATTGATTCCTTTTTCATTTGCAAGTTTGGAAGAGATTTTAGCTTACTGAAGCCTGATATCACACCAAAGCATTTTTGGATGTTTTCATTTCTACTAAGATAAGTAGACATTTTTCTTAGTCTAATCACAAACTAGGAGAAAACATCCTCAAACATTCTAGATAGACTTCAAAATTATATTTTTCTTTGATTTTGAATTTTATGTTTTTAAAGTTTTTAGATATTGTTTTGTTTTGGAAATGGTTTGTTTATTGAATTGTAGTTTTTTATCTGATTGTTCAAGGAATTTCATTTCAAAAGAGTAATTGATCATTCTTGAAAATTGAGTTCTCTATGAAATCGTCTTATTTTCAACGATTTTGTTTATGAATGAAAGAATTGGTGCTTTGAAAATTTTTAAATCTCTCAATATTTCCCTTAAATAAGATTGATTGAAAAGAAAGAGTTGCACTTCTCATTTAGATTCATTTAGTGTATTTTTTAGTCGGTCACAAACATCATTGAAGTTTCAACTCCATACCTTTTGTCTTAAGCAACAACCAACTTAAAAACAATGCATTAATAAAATTAATCTAGATATTTTGCATTTTCTAGGGCTCACTCCACCAACACAGCTTAGGCTAATGTTTTGGAAGAGATTGTAATTAACATTCCAAAACAGTTTAAACAAACAAGTAGAACCTTGTGGTAGGAAAATAAAATTGTAGCATTTGTGCTATGGGAAGCTCAAAAGAGTCAAGCACGAGATCATGTCGGAACCAGTGATGTAATCGTACCTATCTAATTGGGAAAGATAGTAGATGTGCACGTAATACAAATGGTAAACCTCGGATTAACCATTGTTGAGGAGCCTGGGGTCACTTGGTGGAAAACCTTGGATTTACCATATCAAGGAGCCTTCAAGGGGATTGATCTTGATACTCTTCCCTTGTGTGTATATCGGATCGTAGACTGTTCCCCTAGGTACATTTGTTCCCGTTGTTGACCTTAATGACCATAATCTTTAGGATTTTTCCCAAGGTGATGGTGGAGGGAAGGTCCCACTGTACCTGGAACAGACGTCGACTAGACTCAGTTGGACTTTCCAGAGGGTACCCTTTGCTTCGAGATGGTATAAGTGGAGAGACTTGCATCAGATTGTTTCATTAAGCAGGTTTTTAGGGCAACTATTCCAACCGCCAAGTTTTCCACATTATAATTCTACAACGTTGGATTTCATCACCAACTAGTGTTTTTAGTGTGGAAACATAAGGTTTGTGTGTGGATTGTCTCCTAGATTTTGTAGGCGTGTGTTCGCTTTGATTGTTTCCTTAGTGACTTTAGGTCTATTTTGTTGACATTTTGTTGATTTCGTGTGTTAAACTTCTAACCGTGGCTGAATTACCGAGACACTCTTGTAGAATGCAGGGGAAACCCCCTGAGTACACACCTAGTCAGTTAGAAAAGCTTAAATCTGAAAAATGACAAACATCAGGGACCAAATCAACTAAAAAGGAGGAAACATCTGTAGTAATACATCCTGATTACGAAGTAGATCAACCTCAAACAGTAGAAAGTTATCAAAGGAAACTAAAAATTTCTAAACTAGTTGAACTTGCTTCCACAACTAGTGAATTATCAACTATTGAACCTGAAATTTATGAACCTAAAACTGAACCTGCTACATCTAAGCCTGCTTCGGAGTTCATGACCCAAACCCCTGGTCGTCCTCATTCACTGCGAGTGAAGTTTCGCATCACTGAGAACCTTCCTCCTAGCCTCATTAGTATCGAAGAGATTACTGACACAAGAGAAGAAGTTCTACTTCCTTCACAACAAGAATCTTTAGATCTAAGGACAAGTGAATCGATTTACTATTATAAACCTTTCAAACAAGATCCTTGGTATTCTCAGTTAACCAACTTTCTACATAATTTTGGTCTCAACTATTCACCATCCCGCATTCCTTTTTACGCCATACCTAGAGGTAATTACAGACATTCATTAAATATGTCTTGTGAGCCATCCATGTTTTCTTCATCACCATAAAAGTTTTTGTATGGTGGCCCATCTGTTCCTTCAGGATACCAATTGCTTTCTGGTACTTCCTCAATAGCATCTCCCTCTCCCAAAAAACTAGTACAATCACCTGGTCCCAATGAATCTCATACCAAAAATTTGAATGCGAAACAAGTCTACATGATGTTTGGAAATATTCCTAACCCTGACCCTCAAGGTAGTAATTTACTTCCTTGGGGGCACCATCAAGGTAGAAATTTACCACTCGAGGGGCAACCTTGAGGGCAGTATATACCGGAAAGGCAGTACATACCTCAAGGACAATATCAATCTCAAGGGAAGTACTCTATTCAGGGGCCAAAACCTCTTCAAGTTCAGTACCCTATGCCAGGGCAATAGTCTTTCCAAGGAAAGCAGCCTCCTTTAGGGCTGCAGTTTTATCAAGTAAAAAAATTGTTTCAAGGAGTTCTATATTTTAGTGGAAATTATCCAGCAAACTATCAAAATTACATTCCAAATTATCAACCTGGTTATGGTCCATCTTACGCATCACCACCTTCAATGGGAACTTCTTATCCTGGGGTAAACACAGTGTCGAATCTGTCGTTGAATCAACAGAATTTTAAACCTAATGTGCAAATACCTTATAGTCAGCCTAGTCAGCCAATTGGTTACACTCAAATCCAGCAACCTGTTCAACCTATTAGCCAAATGGTTACACCTAGAACTCCACCACAAACTGCTGCATCAACTTTTTTTCGACAACCTAGTACACCTATCCCTGGAGTTTCTGCAACTCCTATTTCTATAGCCCCTCAAGTAACAATGAAACCTATATCACAACTGATCCCTCAAGTCACTGCTCAACAACCTGGACCTACAATTCAGGCTATTGTTTAAACATCTGTAGGGCAACATGGTACAAGTACAATTGTAATGAGCCAACCTTATATAGGTCAGTTTGTTTATCAACCGTATCAAGGGAAATATCAATATGGATCTGTAGGAAAAAATCTAGTATACCAACATCAACCATACCCTGGTTACATATATCAAATATGAGCTCCATCTCAGTACGGTACGGCTAACCCTAGTTATCTCATAGGCATTCCAATCCCAATTACACAGACTATTCCAGGTTATCCTGGATATCCTCCTCCTGGTACTGGTATAGTCCCTCAAGGTTATTAATTTGTTCAACAGGACCCTAACTGTCAGTTACCATTCATTGCAACTTTGGATTTACCAGATTTGTCATGCCTCATGAATAATTCAATTTATTATCTTCTATTTTGGCTGCCAATGCCGAATAAGTTGCCCAGTGATATTCCTAAGTTTGAAGGAAAATTAGGAGAAGAGCCCTCCAACCATGTCACGACTTACCACCTCTGGTGCGCATCCAACTCTTTAATCGATGATTCCATTCGATTAAGACTATTTCAAAGGACACTTATAGGTTTAGCTGCAAAGTGGTATATTGAACTACCATGTGGCTCATTCAACAATTTCAACGCGTTAGCAATAAATTTCTTAACACACTTTCATTTTTTAGTCCGTTACGACAATGGCACATAACTCTTAACTTAACTAAAATAATTTACATCTACATCTATTTCAAATCACATACATGAATGGAGACGTAGACGATGTTTAGTGAAAGTTTTTATTCTGGATTAGATCTTGGTAGAATGGTTTATCAAATCATTACTTCCAAAGATCACTGAAGATGTGGCTAAGGGAGGTGTTGTTACAGAAGAACAGGTCATAGCTCAAGCACAGTACTGAGACCTTGTATATACATATTCTTGTACTTTATATGAAAAAATTCCTGACTTACCTTGTCCAGGTCAAATAACTGCAACTCCTTCTGGTTCTCATGCTACAGACGATGTAATTGGTTCAGTTAGTGCTAAAAAGAGTAAGAAGAATTCATCGAAAATTACTTCTCCCATTATAACTTTACTAGATTCACTGAAAGGAGATTCTTCCCTTGAAAATTTTGTTGACATCCATTTTGTAGACTCATCTACAGCTAAATCTAAAACCGGTAATAAGAATAAAGGAAAGAATAAAAACAAACAAACTACATCTCCCAAAGACAAAACCGAAAATAATGAACCAGCTGATGAAAAATGGAAGCCTCGTTATCCTTGTCTTATATGTGATGAGGATCACTATACCAAAGAATGCCTGCATTGGTCCGAGGTCTCCAAGTTTGTCAAAGGTTCACCCACACCCGTTGTCTTGAAGGATACTTTTCCTACTCAAGATAGTAAAATGATAGGATCTTCTTCAAATTCATCAGCAGGTATTTTAATGATGTCTCAAGTTATGGTTGTGACACGATCTCAAGATTATGGAACTAAAAATCCTGTAACTAGTAAAGAGACAGAAAATTCTAGTCAAACACCAGAAATATCTCCTTCAGTTTCTGAACCACTTCACATATAGAAACCTAATCCTGATCTAGTGATTAAATCGCCTGCTAAAGGTGTACTTCAAAATTCATCTTTCAATCCACATGCGAGAGTTGCTTAGAATTACAACATTGTTGAAGATTCGGCAATATCCCCTTCAGCAATGCTGGCCTTAGAAGTGATACAACCATGTCCATCACAAAGGAAATTACTATTATTAGCTATCGAAGCTATCGATCCTCAGGATTCCAACCTCATGGTCTTTGATCTAGAAAATTTTACATCGAGACTCCCTCATCATATGGCTTTTCAAATTCCAGTATCAGTCAAATCCAGATGAGTTTTTCGTACTGTTATTGATGAGGGAGCATCCACCTGTATAATTTCATTAAAATGTTGGAAAACTCTCGGTTCTCCAACACTCAACTGATTCCTGAGAATCCTTAAAGGCTTTGATGGAAGAGGATTCATCCTTATAGAATACTCTAGGATCTACCTATAGAAGTAGAAGGAAAAACCATTAATCTAGATGTGGAAGTTATTGATGCCCCTATAGATTACAACCTTATTTTGGGTTGTAGTTGGTCTTATGCCATGACTATGTCGTTTCATCAACCTTTCGGTTAATCATGTTTCCTCATAAAGCAAAGATTGTGAAAATCGATCAGTTGTCATGTTATTCATCAGACGCTGCTTCTACAGACAGTATCCAACATGTTGGAAAAATGACTATCCCATACAGATATGTTGGTGTAGGATTAATAAAGGATTCCGTTCTTATGGGAACTTTTTCTATACCTCTACCCAATGTACCGCGCACCATTGCCAACATCAATTTGATCTCATCAAGCACTATACCATTTGATGACACTTGGGTAGTGCCTTCTGTTGGTGAGGTAAATCCCCTCTGCGGACAGAGGCGATCCCACTAGCCCTAGAGAGGGTCTAGCCACAATGAGACAATCTATAATATTGATTCCTAGTTAACAAATGGAAGAAGATTCGATAGATGACTTACTGGAGGTCCTACGTTGTTGTTGTCGTCAGAGAGAGTGGCTGCCTCTTGCTCCTATTTTGACAGTTCATGATCTGCCCGCCTTCATGCTCGGATACCTGCACACACACAAGAAACAACGACGATATACAACATACTATTTCACATTCGTAACTATCATTCAGTCGAAGAAGACTAAATCAATTGCATTAAATAAACATAACATAATGATGGAACCAACACCACAGTCGAGTATATTAATGAGAGAAAGGAAGAGTACAACCAAGCTTCGACATTGTGGTCTCCTCCAACAGGGTTCCAGTGGAGCACGTCTTACAAAAGCTCGTCAGGAATTCGTACGGGGCTCTCTCTACGGAATTCTCCTTGGTTCTACCTTCTCTATAGCAATTACTTAGCTACAGTATCTCTTCTCCAAGTTCAGCTTCTTGGCTATATGTTCAGCTAGCTTTGTAAAGGGAGAAGGTCTGTTTATATAGAGGGAGAGGGAGAGGTTAGGATCCCTATAATCATGGAGGGGAGTCCTATCTTCAAAGAGTGTTCCATGGGAGGTAAAAACTACTACCTAAAGAGAGAGATCCGTGGCTTATCGACTTTAACCACTTCTACTGAGTCATCCCTGAGGTAGTTAGAAGGAAACTTCCGCCTCTATTTATTAAAAAAATTTCCTAAAATAGCTGGCGCAGGAAATATACAAAGACAGAGCGCTAGGTGGCGTGGTCTCTAGTGCAAATCTTCTCTATTGGCGCAAGAGGTGAACTAGCTACCTGCGCCAATGCCAAAACATAGGTTTTTGTGTGCTTTTTGAGAAAATTTTCAACAGGAGAAATGATGTCCTTATGCAGAAGGATGCAAAGAAGGTATTTGTAGAGTATGACATTGCTCACAGGTCACGGGAAAGACCCTCCAATATACTGGGCGAGGGATTGAAGGGATGGTGACAAAATGTTGTGTAACACCTTCAGAATCAGAATTGGATTCTTTGAATGGCGAGATGCCTTTGAGTCCTTTTGAATGACATATGTAGCAATGTAGTCGTATTCTGACACACTTTCAACTAATCCTGATCAAATGAATGTGATCACCAAAGAATCTTCTTCACTATCAAGCTCAGCCTTGACATCACTTTCCGATCCCTTTCAACATGTGTTTCGCACTGATGAAAGTATTCGAGAATTTTTGTCATTGGTTGAATTACCATGGGATGATATAAATCATAGATCTTTGTTTTTACCTGATCTTGATAGGTTTGAAAATGATTTTTCATCTATTTTTACAATTGATTATGTCGAGGAACCACAAAATCCCATATCGATTACACATTCAGATTTTGAGACTAATTTGGGAAATATTTCTATGACAGTTCCTATCGCCATATTAGTTAAACCTGGAATTATTGAAAACATTCATATGGTTTCTTCTTGTATGATGGAAGAGATTCACACTTACAAAGCCCTATTTCAAGAATTCCGAGACATTTTTGCCTGGTATTACGAAGAGATGCCAGGAATCGATCCTAATATTTTCATTCACAAAATTAAGACATACTCGGATGCCAAGCCTATTAGACAAAGATTACATCCAATACATCCACGAAAAGCTACAACTATCAAAGTTGAAGTTGAAAATCTATTACGAGTAGGATTTATTTATCCAATTCCATTGACAAATTGGGTATCTAATATAGTTCTCGTTACAAAGAAACAAGGGACTATACAAGTATGCGTCAATTATAGGGACATTAATAAAGCATGTCCAAAAGACAATTATCCTACCCCCTATATCGACCAAATAATTGATGATTGTGCCGGGAATGAAATTTTCTCATTTATGGATGGATTTTCTGGGTCTAATCAACTCAACATACTCCCTGCTGATCAACAAAACATTGTTTATATGTCCTTGGGGTACATTTTATTATTGAAAATTACCTCTCGGATTAAAAAATGCGGGTGAAAATTTTCAAAGGGCTATGTCTTGTGCTTTTCATGATATCAAACATATTGTACAGCCTTATCTGGTTGATTTACCTACTCACTCTTTACATAGGGATGATCATCCTACATACTTACGATCTATTTTCATGAGATGTAGGCATTAAAATATTCGTTTGAACCCGCACAAATGTGTTTTTTGTGTGCAATCAAGACGGTTACTAGGATTCATCGTTTCGAAATATGACATTCGTGTTGACTCCTCGAAGTTTGAGGCCATCATCAACTTACCTCCTCCTTCCACACTTCGCCAACTCCAAATTTTGCAAGGGAAAGCAAATTTTTTACATAAGTTTATCCCAAACTATGCTGAGTTAACAAAAGGTTTTACCTGGTTGTTGAAACAAATTTTCCTTTTTTTTGGGATGAGATGGCTGATAAATCTTTTGATGCATTAAAACACGCGTTGACCCATGCACCATTATTGCATCCACCCAATTACCACCAGGACTAATTTTTATACTTAGCTGCCTCTGATTCCACCATTGGAATGGTTTTGGTTTAAGAGGATGAATCTCAAAATGAGCATGTGATCTATTATCTAAGTCATAATCTCAACCTGACAAAAATAAAATATTCGCATGTGGAGAAATTGGCCTTGGCAGCAGTCCAAGTTGTCCAACGATTTCGTCACTGCATAATGTTATGTAAAACAACTGTGATATCTAATTGCAACCCGATCATGTATATCTTAACAAAACAATTACTTGGGGGCAAGTACTCCAAATGGATTGTTATCCTACAAGAGTTTGATTTGGAATTCGAAAAATCTAAATTAAAGAAATCACTAGTGTTCGCTGAGCTTATGTGTGATTTTCCCAAAACTGAGACAAAAACCATAGTAGAGAATCCGAACGCAGATGAATCTCTGTTTCTCATCAGTACATTAGATCCATGGTATGGAGATATCATTATATATCTTCAAACCCAAACTTTTCTCCCAGAGATTTCACGTTCAGTTCGACGGAGAATCCGATATCAATCCCAGCAATACAATATTGTTGGAGACACTATTTATCGTCCTAGTGCAGATTCTGCTTTTCAACGCTGTATAACTCACGAAGAGGCTGAAAAGGTTTTGAATGATTGCCACTCTGGAGCATGTGGTGGTCATATGTCTGGGTTTTTCACAACCCAAAAGATATTGCACGCTGGTTATTTTTGGCCATCATTATTCAAAGATTGTATTATTGTGGTCCGAAAATGCCACAATTGCCAAATTTTCGATCGAAAGATACGTGCACCTCCACCTAATCTTCACCCAATCATTGTTGTCGGTCCTTTTGCGAAATGGGGCATTGATTTCATTACATGTAACTGTCACTCGGCCCAGGGGCATGGGTATGTTATTCTCGCTGTAGATTACTTTACCAAATGGGCCAAGGAGGTGCCTACATTCGCAATAGATGGAAAAACTGCAGCTACTTTTGTATTCAATCATGTGATTTCTCATTTCAGTTTGCCTCAAGCTATTATCACGGACCATGGGAGTCATTTTCGAAATATTATGATGACCAAATTCACAGATTAACTTGGCCTGCGCCATGATAATTCTACTCCATATTACCCTCAGGCTAATGTTCAAGTTGAAGTTGTCAACAAGGTTTTAACCACCATGATTAAACGGATTATCGGAACTCACAAATCTAATTGGCATACCTTGATTTTTTCAGCACTACGGGCATACCGAACCTCTGCAAAAACTGCTAAAGAGTTCACTCCTTTTCAACTTTTCTATGGTTTAGAAGTTGTGTTACCCATTGAATGAAAAATATTGTCACTCAAAATTAGCCATTGAGTTGTTACTAGCTACCTTTGAAGAGGAAAAATTCTTTCTATACTTAGCACAATTAGATGACACTTGGTGCACCGCTGCATTGGCTACCTAAGCTCATAAGAAACGTGTGAAAGCTTAGTATGATCAAAGTGTTAATCCTTGCATTTATTCAGAAGGTAACCTAGTATTAGTATATGATCAAGCTAACGATAATCTAGGCGCTGGAAAATTCAAACTAATGTGGCATGGTCCCTACATTGTCAAGCGTGTGCTTGCAAAAGGAGCCTATGAATGAATTGATTATGACAGGGTCTCTTTAGATAAGCCCATAAATGGTCTTTATCTTAGAGACATTATTCTTGACTTTCGTGTGAATATCTCTCTTGTACAATAGTTACTTTTTAGATTAGTGTGCCTAGATTAGTTTTGTTGTTACCACTATCGTTGCTTATCTTGATTACTCTTGATATTGTAGATGTCAACATCCATTCAAACATACATTGGTTTTGCTGATGGCGTCTATTGTAGTACACATAATATCTCTTCCGCGGCTTGGGTTATGTATTCACTCACTGACGAGTTATTTTCTATTCATGGGATATGCCTTGGTCAAACAACGAACAATATTGCAGAATATAGCGCAGTCATTGAGTTATTATCTGATGCCATTTCATTTGGTATTCAACGTTTGATCATTACGTTAGATTCACAACTCATTGTATTACATTTAAACAAGGTTTATGTGATTAGAAATCCATTGTTATTAAGATTATTTTTGAAGGTTCATCTCTTGGAATGACAATTTGATTACATCGAATATCAACATATTTCAAGAAATTTAAACACATTGGCCGATGCATTAGATAATCATGTTCTAAATAGACATTTGAAACTTTAATAAATTAAACCAAAACAACATTTGATCCATGTTGAACAAGAACTCAAAGAAAGTAGTAATTTGATTAGTATAGATAGGTTTGTTTTCAAAAAATATTACACCGTCTGTGATAATAGGTTCAAACACCTTATGATCTAATAGATACTGATACAAAAAACAAAAAATGTCAATCCACAATGATCATCCACTATCCGTGATTACGATCATGGTAATAGACTATAGCACGTGCCACCTTGCGCAGGAATCTCCTAAATGGTCCTGGAACACCTATCACATGTCTCTGAAGCCGAAGAGGGATATCATCTATTCCCATCTCAAGAATGTCTATGGTAAACCTCTCAAGGTTGTGCTCCATATCTGCTAGGATCTCTGCTACCTAGTCCTGTGGAGGTGCTACAGGCTGTGCTTCCCTCCTATTAAAGCGGAAAAGTGTTGCTGGTCATCGTGGACCGACATCTGCATTTAATTTTTTTTGTTAGTATTGGACGATAAAAAAAAACAAAAATTAGATTGAAAACATTAAAATAATTCGCCTACCTGTCTCGTCCCACTGTGCCCCTAGAGGCAAAGATGTCTCAGGATCACCTCTGTAATCCATTCCTGCATAGGGGAAGTCTTCGATGACGAAGACTTGGTTCCTAAGCCACATAAAGTATGCCAGAGTAAACTGAACCACTGAACTTCCATCGCCACCATGGTGAGCCATTAATGCCACCCACCATAGCATCCGAGGTTCCCCACAATCTACTGGAATTAGCTGAGGAGTGAGAAGCGAGATCCTCTCTAAAGCAAATGAAATGTGAATGGCGCCATATCCAAATTTTTTCAACTTTTCATTATTTTCTCTAGTTAATTGGCCTTTCATATTGGCCAATACTCCTTCGCACCAGTTAAATATGGTCCCTCCAAGACACTCTACTGTGGTCTGCATTTGTGATTTAGTGGCCACTTGTGAAGCTGCACTCCCGCATAATCTGGTTACTGTAAATTCTATCACTTTGAGATCCAGTCGCAAGATAGTTTTAATATCTATGCGACTATCCTTTAAGTCTTCCTCATCACTACAATACTATTCTTTGTAGTTGGTGACAGGAAGACCTCCCTGTATGGCCCAAAATAAGGATATGCTTCCTCCTCTATGGGAAAATCTGGTAAGGAAATAAATGTCCTCTAGCTTAATTTCAAGTCGGTGCTCACCAATGATGAAGCATTGGTCTTTAACCCCCCATGCATTTACGAGCCATTTCATCAACTCCAATTGTGCCTTCATACCTTGGATAGCCTAGAATTTATATAAACCACAATTCTACAGTGCATGTATTGTTGCAGGATCTTCCATGGCATCATTTTCTATGAGCTCATGTTCACGTTCTGCCACTCCAACATGGTTGAACAACCTGCAAATTAACACTTTTAACAATTAAAAAACCATTTGGATGCAAAAATTGAACCATTTTTAAGAGAAATTTTTAATTTTAAAACGTTCACAGTGCCCCCACAGTTTTTGTGAGGAGAGAGTGCGGACTTCCGCATGCGCTCCACACAAAAACTGTAGCAGCTCGATAGTTTTTTCTTTAAAAAATTATCGGGGTCTGCAATTATCGCGTGCATGACTTGCAAACCCCCGAGAGCGCATTTTTAAACACAAAATCCTCCCAAAAAATGAAATTACAACTCGAAAAGAAAAATGAAACAGATAAAAATGAAGATTAAGATGATGTGGATTACCTGGTTCTGACGATTCGAGGAATGGATTGTTGGTTCTCTCGATAACTGCTCCGAAACTTTCTAGCTAAAAGCTCTCAATACACAACGATGAACACAAAAGGTGAAAATGATTTTGTTTTAACTCCCTTTTATAGTTTTTGAATGAATAAAATATTATATTTTATTTATTTTTCACTTTCAAAAGTCATTTTTTAATATTTTTACTTCTTGGAAACAGGTATGTGTAATCTTTTGAGTTTTTGTGCAGGATACAAGATTTTTTGGTGAAAAGATTTATTTTGACACTGAGTATACTTTTGTCACTTTTTCGGGCTCTTTAAAATTATGAAAAAGTGAAACCCTAGAGTTCTCTTTTAAGCCCTTTATAGACTCTCTAAATATGAAAAGATCGTTGAGTACTTGACTATTCGAACTCGTTAAAGTAAATAAACAGTCGCCCCTTTAGTATAAGTTTACCCCTTTTCCAGACTGAAATGGACTAATTACGAAAAAGGTATATGTTGACTAATTATGGTCAATAGAGTTCTCTCCTGCATTATTTTATCCTTTTTTAGGCCTAACAGACTAAATTTATGAAAAAGAACAACCATGGAGTTTACTTATGTTTTTATTTTGACTCCCTAAAACTGAAAAACACTTAGTTTCTCCTATACCAGACTCGTTAAAATTTAACAGTAAAGGATTTGTCAATTACAAATAGGACCAGACCACTCCTTCTTAGGGTTCGATTTTAGATATTAATATGGACTCATCCGAAGGATGAGCTTACACAAACAAGAAAATGTTATCCTCCTCAAGCTTGTAAAAAATAAAAAGGTGCTTGCCAGTAATGGTGCAAGAAAAAGAGAGAAAAAGAATCCAATTGTCACGCTTGTTTAGAAAGCAGCGTTCCACTCTTGAACACGAAACTTTGTCACACTTGTACCTGGGTTGGGAAATCCTTTGTCTAACATTTAATCAAACCACATTGAAAGTCTTTAGTCAATTTCTGGGTATTAGCTTTAGGTCAAATGTTGCTAAACCATCTACAGTGTCATTCTGTGTTTAAGAGAGAGTTCAAATAAACCATTCATTGCAAACATTTGTCTCCATTCACATTGACCATCCCTGAGTCAGTCCTTGCAAAAATTTCTTCAAAACTTGATCTAATGGTTTCGTGTCATGGGCTTTCATGCGACAGATCACTTTTTATCGACATCAGCTCATCATCTAGAAAGTTGATCTAGAATCCTATCAGTACCTTGGGATCTGCATGCTCTAATGGAAGATTTTTCACCTTCGACGACAGGTTACATCATTGACCTTCGATCGAACTATTCTATGAGTGTTCAACTGCAAATCATTCATTCACACTTCATAGATTGTACTAGAGTACTTTGAGAACCATTTTCATTATTGGTGGTTTCTCTCACACTTGTTAATGGTTCACATCACTGACTGGTAATCAAGTGGTTTCTACCATGTTCAACTTCAACACAATCAATCGCATGGATAGATTCGTACTAGTTCGGGAAGCGAAAATCAAGATCCTGGATCTTGTTTCCATCATACAGGCTACGAGGAGTTTTATTATTCATGTTACAGTAGACTACTCATGACATATGGTTGTGCCCATACTGTGTCTACTTTTGATGTAATATTGAAACCATATTTATACCAGAACATTTAGTTAGTTTTGATCTGAGTATGGGAATGCCTACCCGTACGTATATATATATATATATATATATATATATATATATATGTTTTCATTGAATGTTTTTACAGGTTTTCGATCAGTGTCTCCAATCCAATCCTCAGAATGATAAAACACTTCACTCTTTAGAATACCCTCAGACTTCGCACTTTAGGGGGCAATATGTTAAATGCTATTTTGTCACCATGACATTTGACTATCCATATAGGTCTATCACTACCTATATTATGCTCCCTTAGAAGTCAAAAACCTTAATGTTCTTGAATCAAGTCTTGGAATTGGAGAAAAGCTCTGTAAAACTGTTAAAAGTCTACCTCCGCTCTTTTTGTAGAATTTTCCTGTAGGTCTGCGGATTTTTGGTCTATACATTGCGGCAACCCCCGCACATTCTGCTACTAAAACCTACAGACCCCCATAAAAAGTCAAATAAAAGAAAAAGTAAATTCTAGAAGCATAGCTAGTCAAATATTCTTCCAACTAGAAGCTTCTAGAGTCACGATCAGTTCGAGATTTATCCCTCCACTCATGGAGCTTATCTCTTGGTCCATGGATCTCAAATCCCTTCATGAGAGGAATCCATCCCCCTCTTCATGGAACTGAAACTACCTCCATTTCCCTATAAATTGAGCTCAAGTTTCAAGTTGAAGGGTAGACATACATGGTAGTTGCTAAAGAAATTCATAGGAGTGCATACTTTCTACACCAGTGAGTTGTTGTTGGCATGAGAATGATCACACTCTTATGTCCATAACTCCATGCTGGTATTCAGAGAAGAAGTATTATCAAACTGGAGGAGAAACGATTGTTTAGGACCCCAGGAGAAATCTGTACGACATCAAGGCATCAGGTTGTAAGATTACTCTTTTTATTCAAGATAATACATATGGATCTCTTTTTCTCATTGAGTTGTTCTTATGCTTATTGAAATAACATCAATACTTAGACTCCTTGATCACTAAGTTGGGTTAGCTTTTCTTGATTATTATATGTTGCATATGCTCTGATTCTTTTGTCTTGTCTTTGATTGCAGGTTCTACTTATTGAAGAAGCCTCTTTGGAGCGACTGGATAAAAGACTGCATCGAACGTTGGATTTCAAGGTAGGGGCATGTCCTCTCTACTTTCCTATAATAATTCTGAAATTTATTTAATCTAGAGAAAAAGGTTTCCAAATGGATGTCTGTTTCTAGCTATTCATTGAATACTAGGGAGATCACTCTTGTTTGCAACAGGGATTAATCTACATAACACCTAATGCGTAGTTTTCCTTTGTGGGCCACATCTGATAAAGGAGGCACCATGTAAGGGGAAGTGTTAGTTAGACATCGTAACATTAACCATTGACTATGTGGCTTAACTAATTACTTCCATTACTTGTCCCAATCAAGCTTTACCAAATTTCAGATGCTTTCTTCCTTCATTTTAGACATCAGTTTCCACTCCTTCATTAAATCTTTCACAATAGGTCGAGGAAGTGGGAACTTATCAATTAAATTAGCAGCAATGGGGTTTTTGTTGATTGTTTCAATAATGTTATTGGAAACATCTCTTGCACTGCATATTTCCCTTTCTGCCTGCTTTAATTGTATATCCCAATCAGTGAGCAAGATTTCCTTTTTTGAATCTTCAATTCTGGGAAGATTGGCCTTTTGGCCTTTTGCAGCAGTGACATATTGAGAGTATTTATCATCAATATGTTCAAATATAATCCTCTAGTCAGCTATTTGATTCATTAGTGAATCACTCTTCTCACATAGCTCATTTATGTTAAAAAGTCTATGACAAAAGACCAATTTTTTCTGATCCAATAAAGTTTTGAGTTCCAAAGCTTCCTTTTTATAATCATCCACTTTTGGATTATCCTTGAACTGTTCCACAAAAATTGTAGTTGGTGAATTTGAGCATCATCGGTGTTATCGTTTTGTAATTTTTGAGATTGTGAGAGTAAACACAGAGGAAAACATCAAAACCGCTTTAGAATCTGGGATATGGCCCTGCCAGCTTCAGAGAGGGATCTCTCTATAAAATTTAGCTATGTTTTATGTGAATTTTAGGCTAGTTATTACTATGAAATTGTTTGTGTGTTTGTGATTGATTGGATTGTTCGGTTGATTGAATTCTTATAATTACATTGGGCTATGGAGTCTAAAATCTAGCTGGATATGCATCAAACTTTAAAGGAGTTTCATAGGGAAAGCTAGGCTGCACTAGTTGGATCCTTTGGAATTTAAATGATATGAAATAGAAGAAAAGAAAGGTCCAGTAGAAACTAAGGAGAAAATAAGAATTCCTTAGTTTGACTTCAAAATAAAACATAGAAAATAATTACAACCATAATAGGGTGCATATTTCAACAAATCATATTCGTCACCATTTCTGTAATGTAATTAATATTTTAAGAAATAACATTGAAAGAAAAAAATGAATTAACACATTAATGAGAGAAAAAGATCACCAATTCGTACAACACATGAATCTTGTGAAGAATGTCCTTGTATTATTGATGAGTCCAGCAACCAGAAAATTGCAATAACTTGGAGAAAATTATATTCAACAATCAACCTGGAATACTTCGAAGTATGAAGTTTTATACAATAATTACAAAATCGTTGTCTCAACAGAGAGTGTATATTTAGCGCTATTCTAAACAAAATATATGTTTCTGTAGAGTAATAGGCTAGGTGTACAATTGCACGGAGATGTGGCTTTGATTTGAAGGAGTCTGTTGCTGAGCTGGCATGTTTTTGTGTTGCGTTGTTTGTTGTGATGGAAGATAACTGTATATGAATTACCCATCACTCTATTAATTCGTACAACTTGTCCCATCTGTCTTTATCTGGAATGGTTAATTTTGTTACCTTCCGATAAATATCATCAACCTTAGTACTTTGCGAATGTTGGAATTACCATGAAGATGTGATTTACCTCATGCTGGATAAAGAAATCATTTCCGATTGCTTCTAGAAATCCTCTACCTTTCATGTTGCATTTGATATTAGAAAACTTGGAACTATCTCTGGCTACCTCCTTCAACTTTTTAATATAATATTCATGAGTAATTAATTTATCATTAATTACAAATAACCTGGGTAACCATTTTTGATTTAAAGCTTCTCTCCTAGTGAAAAATATGTTTACTGTTATTTCCAAACTTTGACACTTTTCCTCCAACTGAGCAATAAGATTATTTTTAGTCAAAATCTTCTTTCCCTCCAAAATTGTTTCTGTCCTATCATCAATTCCTAAATTATTCAACTCATACTTATTCTTTGAATTTAGGAACTTGATGATGTTTCTAGCTTTGGTAGGCATGTCACCCAACTGTTCTTTGATTTCTGTAATGGCCTCTGTTGCTTTATTTATCAAGTCCTTCTGCTAAAAAATGATCTGGATACATGGCCATATTTCATTCATAGAATTCATAATATCCGTCCAAGTGCTTTCCTTAGCTTGGGTCAAGGTCTGTCCAATAGCTGACTCTCTCTATAATTTTTATAGCCTTTCTATCAACCTCTAAAATTTCTGAGCTTCAGCCAAATGTGAAGCCTCACTCCTGTTCTTCTAATATTGTAGTGCTTTAACTTGTCCCTGTAATTTTTTAATTTCCTCAGTCTAAATTGACAAATTCTCCATAGCCTTTGTCAATTGGTCAACAACCTCTTTAGATTATGTAGAAGGTGTAGTTGATGTTGCAGCTGTTGTGGTGGGGATTTTTGTGAGAGGTACAACATCTAGAGGAACCATGGACACTTTTTCACTCTGCTCCTTTTCCTTAATCATTTTCTCCAGATCTGTCTCCATATGTATAATCTGAGAATTTTGTTCCATGATTAACTTCATCATGTCTCCTTTCCAAGTCTCTGATTATTTAATGTATTTTGTGAGAGGATATTTAGTTGCTGGCAATTTCAGTTGTTTTCTCAATGCCGCAATGTCAGCGTTCTTCTTCTTAATCAACTCCTCTACAGCTTTTACATTTTGTGGATCATAGCCCATCTTCACAACCAAATCCTCCAAGGATTTGATCCTCGTACCCTTTGCTAGAGAAGAAATTTTCTCCATCTTCAACTGAGACTGACTATTAGAAAGTCAAAACTGCAATTTAGAAACATTCATAGTAGTATTGGTGAGAGTGGAACAGGTCACTTCACCAGTTTGTTTATGCATATCCATTTGTTCAATGGGATGTATATATTTTGTATAAAACTCAAAAGTTGTCTTCTTATACTCTTCTGTTGATTTAGGCTATGGGATTTGAGCCTCAAGGAAGGCCATCTTCATACTCCCTTTCTATGAATCAAAAACTGAAAGGAGTCTACTCTGTGAGTTGTAAGTATGCTTCCAAAACTGAGTATAAGTTCTATTTTTAAGAATCTAATCCTTTAGTTTGATTTCTCTAAATTTGTCAAAAATGCTTTTTTCTTTCTCTCCTTGAACAACCTTTGTTGTTTGGACTATGTCTTGTTGATCCTTGGATATTGGTGAAATTGTTGGAGATGCAACAAATTTGCTGCCTACCTGAGAGGAAGATGGTGTTTCCTTGACTATCATAGAAACTTCTTGCTCTATATTCTTCTTTGAATCTACTTTAAGATTCAATTTTGTCTGAGTCTTTCTGTACATGATTTTAAACCCCTTCCCTGCATTGTTTTTCACTGAAGGTGACTCTTCTTCTCTTTGTCTCTTGGTTGATTTCTCATGAGGAATAGGATTTTGTGAAGTAGAAGTAGAAACAAGATGCTCCTTAGGTTCCTGCAAAGTATTTTCTATCCATGTCATCTGGTTCACATATATTTCAATATCAGGCCTCTGAGTATGAGTATAGGGAGTAGTTTTTTTTTTCTACTCTTAATTTAGAAATTATACCCAGAGGGGCATAATACCATGTGAAACTTAAGTTGAACTTCATCTCCTTGAGAAGCTTAGCTGCTTCTTCTCCTACTGATCTGTTGTTACATACAAAAGAACCAACCTGTGTTTTAATTATAAACTGTGATTTCTATTTTAATTTAGCATTTGTCTAATATATTCTAATGAAAATATCATCATGGGGAGGTATTTTGTCAATTTTTATGGTGTCAACTCACACCCATACACTAGGATTTCAATGTATTTCTGGTACAAGTACCAGTCTCCAGTCTTTGCTTGCTCTGTTAGGTGTAAAATTCTTTTTATATCCTCACTAATCCTTGGATCTATTGAACTTTTTTAACACACTCATTACTGAGTGTATAAATTTCTTAATTTATTGCTTGTAAGTGAATTATTCTTGCTCTTTAATCACCAGGGAAGTCCAAAAAATCACAGACTGTTGATTCCCTTCTTCATCTAACTTCTGCATAGCAAATTTAAACTTGTCCGCCTGATAATAAATGAACATGTAAACCAGAATTGAAGTATAATTGAACACTCCTTCAGTTGGTAACTTCAAGAATTTCTCATGAATACTGCCAGCCAAAAATTGACTAAAATTGAAAATAATGGAAGGCTTACTATCTGTGGAAAATATGGACACGAAACCTAATATGGCTTCATCTACCCATTGATCATAATAGTAACCCAAAATGTAGGATATCACAGATATAATTTGTTTAGCTTCATCATGTAAAATCGAGGAAGGATATGATGGATTCTTTCTTGGTAATTGAGTGTTTTGAGGTAGGAAAAGGTCAAAAATCCAGGCTCGTTTAGAAAAATCAAGCGTTTGGTCTAATTTTGTCAAGGCTTCTTTTGAAAATGGGGTATTGTTTTCCACAGAGGGGGCCTGCATCATTTGATCTATGGCTTTAGAAGTAATGGTGAGGATAATTTCACCAGTAGGGGTTATGATTTCTCTTTGGTTAGGGACATATCAGGCTTGGAATTTTATTATGAATTCAGGAGAATGGAAGGTTTGGGGAAAAATTTAGTGGGGAAGATTTGACTCCCAGAGTCCAATTTCATCTATTTTGTCCACAAACTTGTCTTCAAGCAAGCAGTAGAGTTCGAAGAGTCTGAACTCACACTGTGTCTTGAAGATTTTATAATATCGATCAATTAAGTGGATATGGTACAAGTCTACGGGGGGTGGATCAGGGGATTTACAAAATCCTCTTGGTTCTTCTTCTCGGGAGGCATCTTATTTAAAGGAGAATTTCCAGAGTCAAGGAAGGGGAAATGAAGTATTTACTGGGGATGTTCGCAAGTTTGTCGCTGATTAGATAAGGAATTGGGATGATAGGTGATCCATTGGGTGCTTTACTAATAGAAGATTGTCACTGTGCATTGGAGATCCTGAAAATAAAAGTGATTTTCAGATCATTATGTAGCAGAAAGGAAAAATGGGGATGAATTCAGGGTTTAAAAAGCTTTTAGGGGTTTTTCGTTGCAAGCGTTGGTTCGTTGAGTTTCAAATGGTTACCCAGGAGAAATTAATGAATCAACAAAAATTTCTTGGGAAGAACTTTAATTGGTTAACGGATAGGACCATGTGGCAGGGAATGAGTGGAGGAAGAAGTGCGAGTAGGGACAATGAGAAAGGGATGAGGGTCGGCGGTTTTCGGAGGGGGTCGAGTGTGGTAATTGGTTTGAGGTGGGGGGGTGCGAAACACGGAGGGTGTGCCACGTTGTATGGGAATCGGTGGCGGAAAACCATCTTTTCAGACCCCCTCCCCCAAACGTTAAAGACAAGATAGCAAGGGGGGCCGAAAAAGAACCTGAGTCGTTGATCTAGTGTGACTAATGATCGTGCAAATGAAAGATATGCGTTCTTTAATCACAAGTAAAAAATGATTTTTGTCATCTACTATACTTTCTAATATGGCAGAGACTTTGGATAAAACATTAATGCACTCCAACATTAGCCTTTTTGCGCTTTTTACACAATATTTTGAAGCTTAGGCTAAAATGCACCAATAATTTTTTTTGAATTCTACTTAACCACATTTATCTTTTAAAATTTTCACCTAATGCTAAAACTAATCATTTATTCATTCTAAGGGTGCGTTTAGAATTGCAAACGCTCATTTCACTTCTTATGAAAAACTAAAGCCTATTCTATGTTATCCCTTATTTCTCCATTGATTCAACTTAAACAATTGATTCAATATCATTTTTCTACCTAACTAACATTAGCCAATTTTAAATAGTTTGGCTATTCTTATTCTCTAATCTATTTAACATAAATTTAAACTTGTTTAACCATGATTAAGTTGTATGATTAATAAAATGACTAATGATTGTGGCATTTTGTACAAGATGCACACAACCTTTATTTTATTTTAAAAAATAAAACTATTTTATCATGTAGTGGCATTTAAATTTACACACTTTCAATATTATCTCTTTTTTGTTTTTATTTTTCACAAAGGAAAAATTCGTAATTTTATTAATGGAAACAAAATTACATGTTACACTTTGCTGTGATTTTCAAAGACAGGAAAATATATTGCAGCTAGATGCTATATTACAAGAGGAGTGAAATTAAATTTTCCTCCCTTTTTTCTTTTCAACCTTTCGCCATGGACCTGGTGATGGCAAGGTTGTGATAAGTGCGAGATGATTTTCAGCTATGGTTGCTCCATTGTCCTTATCCAAATCGAATGTGTCTGAGTTATGCTGTCTTTTGTGTCCTCCACTTTCTGGTGCCTCTTGGTCCAAAGATGCCTGAGCTGTGTTTGTAGGCTCTTACATCTCATGTTCTTGTGTCTCAGCTTCGGTTTTTGTCTGGTTGTTTTCTTTTGGGATGGGTTCTGTCTCATCCTCTTCCATCTCCTGTTCTGGTTCATCAGAGGGAAATTGCCAACCCTTTGTAGCTTTTCCTATCTTTTTCTTTTTTCTGTTATCTCTTTTAGCTTCTGGACAAGTGTTCTACAAATGCCCTGTATTCCTGCATATTCTACACCTGAAAGAAGTGTTCTCATAATCGAGATGCTGCATCCATTTTTGTTGTTTGTGAGTCAGTAGGATGCATTCTGAAAGCCCCTTGCTGAGGTCCACTTCCACGCAGATGCGTGAAAAGGTGAAGACCCTCTCCTCATGCCCAATCATGTCTCCAATGCTGCCAAGAACATCTTCATTCCAGAAATGAAGTGGGAGGTTGTAAAGCCTCACCCAGACCAGCATTTTGGAGACTTCCATGGTATTTGAGTTAAAATCTGGAAACCAAGGTGAGGTGAATAGTCTGGTGGATCCCCAGAACCATGGTCCAGCCTTTTGGATGTGTTCTTTGGCTTCCGGGGATAAGAATTTAACAATAAAGAATCCCTTTGAAAAAAGGTGTATTTTATAGTATGTCGTCCAGTTAGTGAAAATCCAATGAAATAGCTCCATTGGTTTAGGCCAGAAGCAATTAATCTGCATATGAGTGCTTATGATTCAAAGATGGATCTATGGTCATCTATCTCAGGTAATTCGATCTGCAGTTCTGGAATCTGGTTGAGTTGTTCCACAATGTACGGTTTTGGGGCATTAGCTGCCTGTGTAGTAGGAGTAGTAGATGTGTTTTTCCCCTTTATAATATTCTTATAGGACATTCCCCGGGATCCATGAGAACTGTGCTGCCCAGTAGCACCACCTCTCAGTCGCAGATTGAGGTAAATGGTGGCTTCAGGGCAAATGCCATAATCGCAGAGGATGCTAGAGTCCTGTAGCGATCTCCCTCCATGGATGAGGGACTAAACATGGCTTGGATAGCTAGTGGTTTTCCAAATGGATTTCTTTAGGTCTGTAACCTGCTCAGATTCATTTATCCAAAACAATAAACTGTTCCCCTCCGGGGTTTTGAGAAAAATCTGGAAACAGTTTGTGCTTACCCGATTTTTATTTGCAGTGATGTTGGGTTTGGGTGCTAGCTCTTCCTGATTCATTTGCTTCAGTGGTGGCCTATCAGGATCTGGTATCCCTGCATATACGGTGATGGCCGGTTGCCCAAGAGAAGCCTACCCATGAGGACCAGCGCAAAGAGAAATAGGCCATTGAGAAATAGTGCATACGGTGCGCAGGTACCGTGCACGATGACCAATTGAGTTTGTAAACCCTGCGCTACCCACCTGAGGGAAAACCCGAGCATCAAGTCCACCATCGCCAAGTGGTAGCAAATATGGTAAATGGGGGTGAGGGGTACAGCGCTTCAAAGCCGCCAACAGGAGGACATCACGCCCACCAGACCACCCATGGCATGCACCAGCACGGAGGTCTCGCACAGACAAAAACGAAGGAGCTTCGTCCGAGTGAGAAGTCAATAACGAGAGCTCAATCCGCCAGTCAAGTCTGCAGGGGGGCCAAGTGACAGCCACTGCGGGATAGCATCACCAAGCCCCAAATACCATCCCATCCGTCGCCAGGCCGCGAATGGGAGAAAACTGGTTCCCACGCCTCTTAGATACATCTCCACGGGGGACAACAGGGGAAACACTGAACTCAAATCCATGGTAGCTCCCCCAGTTCGGCGAGTTCCGGCTTGCAGCAGTAGTGTTGGTAGCTTGAAACCCTAGGACGAAGGAAAAATCACCAGCGCTCTCCATTTTCCTAATTCTAGGTGTAGTCAACTGAAATCAAGGGAGTATGTTTGGTCTTGGACAAAAATCTCCCCCACTATTGACTTGACTTCCTTGTAATTTTCAAACCCACTTAGGAGCATTATCTCTCCTTTTTTTGTTTTTCTTTTGTGGGGTTCTCATCTTTATTTTTTATTCTTTTTCAAAGTTTTTCTTTTCTTTTCTTTATTCACTTTTTTTTAAAATACCCTCTTTTCATTTTCTTCTATATATATTTTTTGGAAATCATTTGCAAATTAAAATACTATTTACAACATTTATACAATTGAGATAAAATATCCAATCACCTTGAGATCCTATAAAATATAGGACCCTAATAGTTTCTCCAGCTGGGGATGGCACTCTCAATGTGCGGTGCCAAGAAACTTAGATCAATAGCCTTGAATGTTCTATTTCAACAGTTTATACATCTATTTTTTTTTTGTATTAATTATGGTGGCACATCAATGAGAAGCTTAGGGCCTTCTTTGCGGGCTTCAACTTCTGTTAATAGGTCACCCAATCAAAATAGTAAATACAATGATATTTACAATGAAATTATCTAAGAAACACCTCTATTCTTGTGAGAAATAATGCTTCAGCATCCTGCCCTTTATAGGTCCACTAGGAATCTCTGTTCCAACTAAATCTTTGATAAAAAATGCATTGTGACCACTAAAAGCATAAATGATATATGGTCCTTTCCATATATTATAAAATTTTCCATGCTTGCCTTTGTATTATCTTCTTGAATCCCATTTTAAAACATTGTCACCTAAATTAAAATCATCCGCCTTGGTTCTTCTGTTAAAAAAAGAAAAGAAAAGAAAAAGTTTTAGACATTCTCTTGGATAACCTGTGTTTTGTTATAGACTTCTTCTCTGAATTGCTGTAGCTGAATAGTCTGATTTATCCTTCTCTGAGTATCATTTGGTTTAACATGAAACTCTTTAATTATATTCATAACTGAAACTCCTAAATAAGATGGAAAAACAACATTCATCCCATAAACCAACTGGTATGGTGACATGCCAATTGATTTCTTTGTGGTAAGTCTATTAGCCCAAAGTGCATTTATAAGCTTGTTGTTTCGTGAATTTTTGTTATCTTCTAGCAACTTTTTGATCATGTTGACCAAAATTCTATTTGAAGATTCAGCTAACCCATTACCCTGAGGGTAATAAGCGGTTGAATGTCCAAGAATAATGTGATATTTACAGCAGAAATATACCATTTTCCTTTACTTAAAGGCTGTTGCATTATCTGTGATAAGCTTACTTGGAAATCAAAATGTTAACATTATATTGGTTTATAGGAATTTGATCATCATAGCATCAGTTGCTAGTCTGGAGGGTGTGGCCTCAATCCATTTGGTGAAATAGTCAGTGGCTGTGAGGATCCATTTGTGTTGCGTAGAGGATGGTGGATGGATTTCTCCAATGAAATCCAAAATCCATTGTTGGAAATGGCTTTCAATAGATATAAGCTTCAAAGGCAGGGGAAATAGTTTTCTTTTTCCTTCCCTATTTGGAATTTATGGCAGGAGGTAACTTTCTTATGGACATCAAGTTAAATGGTAATTCAGTAAAAACCAGCTCTAAGGATCTTGTTAGTAATGGTTTCCAATACAAATGTCCACTGCAGTCACCTTCATGAAATTCCTGCATAGTTCTTTCTGCATCATCCTTCAACAAACATTTTAGTAAAATTCCAACAACATCTTTCCAATATAAAATGTTATCTATGATACAAAATTTCACTACCTTTAGCTTTAGAAATCTAGCCTTTGTTTTAGTTAAACCATGGGGATCATTTAAATTGAATAATAGAAAAAGCTTCATCTATTTGTGGAGTCGCTTGCTCCTCTTGATCATATAATGGAGCTACAAAGTTGATATCCAATGCATGAAAATTAGACTTAGCCATCAGTTTGGTTAGTCCATGTCCCTTGATGAGCTTGGTGGGTTTGATTTTGATTTCATATTCAAGAATAATGGCAATCCAATTACCTCTTTTATCATCTGGTCAATTTTGAGTAAAAATATCCTTAACCACAGAATTTTATACATAAGCAATTATATGAGAATAAAGGATATATACCCTGAAATATTTAATTGCTTTTACTAGGGCAAATGCTTGTTTCTCGATTATGTTATATTTCAATGCAGCACCTCTTAAGGCCTTACTAAAGAATGCAGTGGGTTGTTCATATCCCTCATTGTTTTTCTATAAAATAACTACTGCAACCGTGTGTTCATATGCAAATGAAAAGATTATAAAATCTTTGGTAAAATTTGGATTGATTAGGACTGGTTCTTTTGTCAGTGCTTGTTTTACTTGATCAAATTACTTCCTAGCTTCAATGTTCCATCTTATTTATGAATCTCTTTTTAGCATGTTTGTTATGTTTTGGAGTTCTGCAAGGTTGGGAATGAATCCTCTCTGGAATTCTATTTTTCCAATAAATGATTGAAGTTATTTAATGTTTCTAAGATGAATGATTTTCAAGATAGATTCAATCCTACTGGGATCAATCCTAATACCTTCTTTGGAAATGATATGACCTAGAATTTTTCCTTCTTCAAGGCCAAAAAGTGTTTTCTTAGGATTAAGTGAGATTCCAAACCTCCTACATTTCTCAAAACTCTTCTCAAGTGTATAAAATGTTCTTCATCAGTGTTAGAATAAACAATGATGTCATCTAGATATATAACAATAAATTTTCCAATTTCATCAGCAAAAGCAATATCCATTTCCCTCTAAAATGTGGCTCCAGCATTCATTAACCCAAAAGGCATATTCACATACATGAAGGTACCCCATGGAGTAGTAAAAGTTGTCTTATCATGATCATCAGGGTGAACCAAAACCTGGTTGTAATCCGAGAAACCATCTAACAAAGAAATCCTACTAGAACCAACTACCTTTTGTAAAATGTGATCCATCTTAGGTAAAGGGTAATTGTCTTTTAGTGATACTTTATTAAGGTTTCTAAAATCTATGCACAATATTATTTCACCTATTTTCTTCCTTGTTGGTACTATGTTGGAAACCCACTTAGAGTACCTAAGAGGAACTGTGATCTTAGCATCATACATTTTCTTGATTTCTTTCTCAATTAAAGGCATCAGTACAAGTTTTAAACTTTGAAATTTATGTTTAAAGGGTTTTTTATCCTATTTAATTGGAATTTTATGTTGTATTATAATAGCATCATAAGATTTTAGGTCTTCATAACTCTAGGCAAACACATTAGTGAATTCTTTAAACAGAGCAATGTATTTCTACTTTTCACCACATGGTAATGACTTAGAATTTTTTTATCATTTTTTGGTCTTTTTCACTACCTATGTTGCATTCTTCTAAATTTACCCTTGTGGGCTCAATCTTGGGTTTCTTAGCTACACCATTGTAGTCAAAAAAATTTTCTAATGGAACAAAACCTCTAGGTAGAACATTATCCTTTAACTGAAGTATATCGAATTCCTTTTCTTCTTGGTATATTTCAAGCAATTCTACTTTATTTACAGCTTTATCAACATGTTTATTTACATCTTTGTTGTCTAACTGTTTCTCTAAATAAGAATGTACAACTAATTTATCTTCTAAATCACACTCTACATCTATACTATCTTCTTCAAACTCATCCTTAGATTGCATAAAATTTTCTATTTGTTTATCATTGCGAAACACTTGCCAATATCTAACATTGTCTGGAACAGTTATCCTGTGTTTCACTTCCACTGCATATTGTTGATTAGGATGGGGAATTTTATAGGTACTAGTAGAAATGGCAAGACTATTAGCAAGAATATTTTGATTCCTAGGGATTGCAGAAAGGTCATATTCATTAAGGGGATTTTGAGGTCTAAAATGGGCCTCCTAAGGAAATTATAAAATAATAATGGAAATAATAAATAAGATTAGATTACATCATCAAATTTTAGAGGGAAAAAAGAAAAAATTATTTTTTCAACTCATATTTTCAACTTATCTCCCTATGGGTTTACTCAAATTTTGAGTGGAAACACTCGAATGATTAAGAATTTGATTCCTCATCAAAGGAGTACCTATGTTCCATACTTTTGATAGACCCTGCTACATGAAAAACGTGATTGCAATCACATTTTTCATGTAATTCTCATCTTTTGTGTAGCAAGGTCCATCAAAAGTATGTAACATGGGTACTCCTTGGATGAGGAATTAAATTTTGCATCCAACGAGTATCCTCACTCGAAATTTGAGTAAAAACTTGAGATAATTTGAAAATACGAGTTGAAAAAGTAGTTTTATTATTTTATTAATTTTTAATCTTTTTATCTTTTTACTCCAAAAACGGTAAAACACCCCCCATGGTTGACATCATCATATTGAATCCTATTGGTTCATATAAAGTTTATTTTGGTTGTACATTTTTTTTAGGAAGCCCATTTTAGACCTCAAAATTCCCCTAATGCGACAAAACTCTTTAGAAAATCCAGCACAACATTTATGTATGCTCTTAATCTAGGGTATTTTGCAGATTATTCTCTTTTTATTTGTTTTATGATTATCTCATAATCTCCATGAATGGAAATTATTTTAGCACCCAGTTTTTTCAGTAACTGTAAACCTAGTATTAGTGCTTCATTCTCAGCTATATTATTAGTGCATTGGAAATTAATCTTGTATGAATGTCCTTCAGCATGATTATTTCCTGTGTCTGAAACCCACAATAGTGTTATAGGCCATATCAAATTCCATGTTCCAAAGAGGTTCAAGCTGAGTGTCGTGTTCCACTATTTTTGTTTGATTTTCAACAATTTCACAGATATAAATTTCAGAGTTAGCAACCTGAGTGTTGATGTACGCATCATTGTAGAGAATGAATGAGTAAAGGTCTGAATGGATAGAGTATAGAGGATAGTTGTGGGGATTTTCTTGGCTACTTACCATGAATTTCATCAAGATTTCCCTATACAATCTCCTTTGCTGACAAAGAACTAGTATGCTAGCATAGGTCATATCCATTTGTAGTGTTCCATGCAACTTAGCTCCCCATGACCATGAAAAAAGCATACCATACTTAGGGGGTATATCAACAACCACTATATCCATCACCAAAATTTTGGCTAGAATTTGTGCCAAAGTAACACACAGATATTTGATAAGACCTGTTGTACCTTAAGAGACAATCCCTTAGCTATGATAAGGAATCAGTGCTTAAGACATTTATATGATTATGTCATGAAAATATATGTCTCTATTTTAATCACCTTCAAGTATTTATAATTAAACATTTAGATATCAAACACAATGAATGTCTCACAATGCTATTATTTGCTGATGTTGAATGAAATGACCAGAAGAAAATGGAAGAAGAAAGTCCAAACTGATATGTTGTCACACAGAATATATCATCTCAAACTTCTGAAGAATTTATGAAAGAATTAGTTAAAACAAAGGAGCGCCAATTAAGGATTTTAACTCTTGATTACATAGGTAAAAAGAGACCTGCTTCTCAGTACTTTGTCTTATTCAAAGAAAGAAAACACAGAATGTGAACTTAGATATATATCAACATAAATAGATGCCAGAAACTTGCTTACTCATTCATTAATAATTGAAATCTCTGAGTACAAAATAATAATTTGAAGGTTCAAAACTCGGAACCTTTATTCCTCTTGAAAATTACATTAAATACAATAAAACAAACATTTTGGAATTGTTGTAACCAATTCTAACTACCACAACTACTTAGGGCTTCGAAGGTTGTCTATTACATGCCTTGAAAATGTCTTATTACAATTACATTGTCTTTGAAAAAGTAATATAATGTAAAAATATACATCCTAATCTATAGGAATTGTTGATGATGCTGCTGCATTTCCTTGGTCAGCTGATTTGTCTTTCTTTGATGCTGAAAACCCCTTAGGCAAGTCTATTGTCCAAGGTCTGCACTTTTTCCATATCTCTATCTTAGTCCTGGGCGAATGTGTTAGATTTTGATACTCCAATCTGAATTCAGTAATTCAATTATAAGATGGTCTTTCTATGAAAAGAGTTTTTACCAACCACAGTAGCTGGAAATGTTTCTGCAGAAAGTTGACCATTGTTTCCCCTTTAAGCACTTGCGTTTTTTCATGCCTGTTATCAACTTTAATTTTTTCCATAACTAGAAAATTCTCATAAGAATCCCATGGAAAAATATTTCCTTCATCTCCCCAACATGATGGCAGACCTATTCTTGTTAATTTGACAAATAACTTATCAAATTGACTTACTGCCTCTTTAATTTCCAGCAATTTCTTTTTTGTAGCTTTTATGTGACCATTTCTAACAATCATCTTATCGATCTCCACTGCATATAAGGTCATGTCTTTAATGTCATTCTATTCTAATTCTTGATCTGTTTTAGAATTAATAAAATCAATGAACCTTCTAGCCCAGATAGCTCTGTTAATTGCCTTCTGTTTATCTGTCATGACTGGTTCTTCACATTCCTTGATAAGACTTTTTTCCTCTGCAACTATCTTCAAACAACTCCAAATTGATTTCATTTCTAAAATGATATCATTCCAAATGATATCTTTGGCTTGTATCAGTGAAATGTTTCCTTTCAATCTTTCTTTGAGATTTTTAATCTCAGCATTAGCAATCTGAATATCCATTTTGTACTTGTCAGCTTAATTCTCTATGACATGAATAAGCTTTGTTGCAGTATCCAGATCTTCTTGAGCCTTTTTTTGATCTCTTTCAGCCATTTGCAACTCAGTATTCAATTGAACAATCTGTGCATGTGGATCTTCGTTACCTGTAGGAAAAACAAAAGTACAACTATGGTTATCAATATGATTTTGCAGTGATATTGTAGTTTGCTTTATTTTGGAAATTTCTTCATATTTTTGCATTAGTTGATGTAAAAGCTTTTCCTTTTCCTTCTCCACCTCTACAACTTTTGCAGCCATAGAATGTTGTCCTGTAGAAAATTTTAGTTTTTTCCTCAATGTGGATATTTCTGCTTCAGCACTTTGCATAATTTTTTGTACAACAGTCTTGTCACTAGGGTCCACTCCAATCTTTACAATGATTTTCTTTAGCTCATCATTCTGAAATGTTAATGCTCTTGCGTTAGCTTTCTCTAGCTTTAATTACTTAAGTACCTTTACCAACGTATTTTCCTCCTTCATTGCCATTGCATTGGTCTTGGTCAGGTAATTCACAATCAATTGACCAGTTTGCATATGCAAATTCATCTTATCCATCAGGGGAATCTTCTTCACATCTACAGTATTGAAATTATTAGAAGAACCTATTAACATGTCTGTACGATGAGACAGGGCAATTCTGAATTGATCTTTTTCAAGATCCATGACAGTCAAAAGTCTTGTTTGATCCAGAGCAACTTGATATTCAGCATGGGCCTCCATGCTGGCCTTCATATTTTGATTCCTTTCCTCAATTTTTGTAAACATCTATTTGATCAGAGGTACTCTTTCATGAGAGATTTCATGACTCCTGGGTGAAGCAGGAACATTTTGTTCTTCTCCCAGATGTAAAGAAAAACTAGGTGGGTTAAATGTAAATTCTTTAGTAAAATTTGTCCTCTTCTCAGCTCCCTGCTCCTCATCATCTAAGTCAATCACTGTTTCTTTGCTTCTTTTATTTGATTTTTATGATATGATAGGGGTCTAAATGTTTGAACCTGTTAAACCTATCACACCTTTACTTTTATCTTCTCCAAATCTGGCCTGCTTTCATGAATGAAAGCTGAATACCCATTCTCAATTCTTCTATTTGAAATTACACTGTGAGGGTCATAAGCCTAACTTTCCCCTAACAGCATATGCATCTCATCTAACATTTTAGTAACCCCCTCAAATGCCTGTCTCAAATTGACTATGAAATGGCCTACATTCATGGGTAGTTTGTACATATGCTCCTTTTTCATGGGCACAAAGTGAACTTGATCAACATTTAGGCTTTGTCGAATAAATTCCAAGGCAAATAGCCTTATAGGTACAAATGGTGGAAGTCTCTAAGGCTCAACACTTGCTCCATATAGCCTAATTTCAGAGTAATCCTCGAAAACAAACCAATCTCCAAATTTTCAAGTTACTCCTAGATGTAAATATTCCTATGCTTTAGGTAAAAAACAAGGATGAGGAACTCCATTCAAGATTTTGCATGCAACTGACATGAAATAACTGGTGAAATCAAACAATCCAGCTTCATTTTTCTCTCTTCTTACTACATCTATCCAAAACACTACTGATTGCCTTTTATTTTTTATATCCATAATATTCAGACCTAAATGCATAAACGCTTCCACATTTTGATATAAGAACAAGTAGACAATTAATGAAGGAAATTTAAAAGAACCTGTTAATGAAAGGCTCATTAGTTGTGAATTAACTGCTTCTTGCCAATATGATGGAATATCCAGCATTGTTCCTGGCTTCATCATCATGGCAAACATCCCCATGACTGAGTTATCCACTGTAATGTCATCATATTTGCCTAGAATTTTCACAATGTTCCTTAATACTGGTCGAATTTCTGCATCAAAAATCTCCATAGCAAATTCTTTGCTGTCTGGTTGAAATTGCTTCATGATTGGCTTCAAAAAGCATATGAACTGATTAAACTCTTCACCTGCAAGATTATCATAATAGGTTACAAGGGAATCGTCTGAGAACTGAACGAATGACTCTGACTCAGGATAGCAAAGGGCTTGACGAATTAGCTGGGTAGACACTTGCAAAACATTCTCTCCCTGACAATTCATAATGAAACATTTCCCAGGATACATGACTGACACTAACCAATAGATAAATTCAGGAAAAAGGTGGGTTTTTGGGATACATGAAGAAAGTACTCCAGACTTGACCATGGCAGTAAAAACAGGGGAGGTTTTGTCATTCAGGATGACTTGCTAATAAAATGGAAGATGAATTATAGAACAAAGAGTATCTTGAATATCCCCCTCGATATCCATGAGAGGGATATGACTAGCCGAACCCGACAAAGACGAATGCTTAGCCATGACTGAAAATTACCGCAAAGAACAACTCACAGGGTGGTCAATTTTAATATGGTGATAGGAAACTGAAACAGGACGCAATGCAAACTAATCAGAAAATATTTGAAAAAAAATGCTAATTTTGTTTAAATAGGTGGCACAGATTCAAAATTTAATGCTAACATGACGTGCCAACAAGCCGTTGATCCGACGTGGAAGACAGCTGTGAACAACTCAGTGCCCTACGTCACTGCGAGGGATCTCGAGGTACGGGGGAAAATTTGGACTGGTGCTTCTGCAATGAATTTCCACCGTTCATCTATGTTTTCCTCGCAGTCGACTGAGTCAACTGCGGAGGCACTCATTTTATTATATTGTGCGCTGATTATGCCTGTGTGTTGGGCCTTTTGTTGAAAATTCAAACCATCAACGCTTTCTGCCCAACAAATTGATCGATGTTTAAACATAAATGGGGAACCCACTTTCATAAATTTTAAAGTGTTTAGATTTTTAACTTCAATACATCAACATGAATGTTTTTTATGCTAAAGTATAATAATTTTAATACTTTAACATATTTTCAACAATTTAAATTTTTTTTTTTTATACTTTCATGAATTGAAAATAAAAGGATATGTGAATGATCCACAACATCTGGCTCCACCTAAGGATAGTGTTTTTACCACAAAACACTAAGAACCTGTAGATCAGTGCCTTCACTTCGGGCATGGAGTCAAAAATTGCTTCATGAGAAATATATAATGAGGGAAAATCAAATATATACAATGATGAACTGGTTGCTTCAGTGTTGGAAATAGTGTTTCAGATACTTCCCATTCACAAGCAGCCCTACTGCTTCTTCGTCCAGATTTTCCAACATAAAAGTGTTATTTGATCTAGCTTCAGTGATTTTGTAAGGTCCATACCATAAAGGATCAAACTTGCCATGTTTCCCTTTCTCCTCTCTTCTGGTATCCCATCTTAATACCAGATCTCCAGTTTGAAACATGATCTCCTTTTCCTTCCTGTCAAAAATAGACTTCATTTTTTCCTGATATGTGACCAAATTGTCTTTGACTTTATTTCTACTTTCACTCAATTCTATTACCTTATGCAGTCTTCTTATCAATGCATTAGGCTCCTCTTGAGCTTCTTGAAGAAAAGAAATGACTGGTCTTGCTAGCTGAGTGGGAAGCAAAGCTTGAGTGCCATATACTAATTCATACGGTGACTTACCAGTGGATCTTCTAGTAGTCATTCTCACTACCCAGAGAGAAAAAATCAGTTTTGAGTCCCAATTTTTCTGGTTTTCATTGATTGTTTTCTTCAAGATCTTCACCAATGTCTTGTTAGATGATTCTGCTAATCCATTTCCTTGTGGGTGATATGTTGTGGAATGAGAAAATATCACATTATAATTTTGACAAAAAAATATGAATCTGACTGAGTTGAATACCTGAGCATTGTCTGTTACAATCTTCACTGGACATCCAAACCTACTAAAAATATTCTCTTCTAAAAACTTCATTACTACCAAATCATTTGCTTTTCTGGTAGGAATTGCCTCTACCCATTTTGTAAAATAATCCATGGTAGTTAGAATGCACTTAAACTGCCCACTTGATGGTGGATTAATTTCCCCAATGAAATCCAATCCCCATTGTCTGAATGGTTCTTCAATGAAAATGCGAAGAAGAGGTAAAGGAGCTAACCTTTTCTTTTTTGCAAACAATTGGCATTTCTGAAAACTTCTAACAACTCTGTATGCATCGGAAAATAAAGAAGGCCAATAGAAACCTGATTTAAGAATCTTATAAGCAGTTACTTTCCAGCTATAATTACCTCCACACAAGCATTCATGGTATTATGTGATAACTTCCATTAATTCTTCTTCTGTCAAACATAATAGCAAGACACTAGCAAGATCTTTCCAATACAATTTTTCATCAATTATAACATAAGGCTAAGCTTTAAGTTTTAGAGCTCTGTACTTAGCTCTATTGATTGAGGGAGGATAAGAAAGGAAACAAAAATAGTGGATAATGTCTTTATACCAGTCCGAGCAAAGAAAATTGTATTTGATTGCTGACTTTGACTTAAACTAATTATTTTCCTCAGCCACTTCATCTAGAGGTGCAAGCAAGTTAATTCCCAAAGCTTGGAAACTATATTTTGCCAGCAATTTAGCTAGTCCTTGTCCTTTGACTAACTTAGTAGGCTTAATGTCCAAATCATATTCTTGGATTTTGGCAATCCATTTGCCTCTTTTCCCCTCCACATCACTCTGTACTAGTACATCTTTTACAACAGAATTAGGCACATATGCTACTATTTGAGAATGAAGTACATAAGTCTTGAAAGCTTTTAATGATTTAGCTAAAGCATATACCTACTTCTCCAGAATATTATACTTAATCTCTGCATCTCTAAGGACTTTACTGAAAAAGGCTACAGGTTGCTCACTTCCTTCTTCATTTTTCTGTAATAACACAGCAACAATAGTAGAGGATGATGCAAATGAGAATATTTGGAAAGGCTTCAAGTAATCTGGACTGATCAAAACTGGAGCTTCTTGGAGAGCTTCTTAATTCTGCCAAAGGATTCTCTTGCATCCTTTTCCCATTTTACTTCAGCATTATTTTTCAACATATCTGTTATTTTCCTAACAATCTATGCATAATTTGGAAAAAATCTTCTCAGAAAATTAATTTTCCCTAGAAACCTTTGGATATCCTTCTTACTTCTAGGCGGTGGAATTGTTTATATAGCCTCAACCCTTGTTGGATCAATTTTCACGCCTTGATTTGAAACTATATGACATAGCATCTTTCCTTCCTCTAGAGAAAACAAGGATTTCTTGGGATTCAATGATAACCCAAATTTTCTGCACTTCAAGAAAGCTTTATGCAGGTGCTCTAAGTGCTCATCATCAGAACCTGAAAAAATAGTAACATCATCAAGATCAATGACTACAAATTTATCACCCACAAAAGCAATATCCATTGCCCTTTGGAAAGTAGCTCCTACATTCATGAGGCCAAATGGCATCCTGGCATACATGAAAGTTCCCCAAGGTGTGGTGAAAGCAATTTTCTTCTGATCTTCCTTCTCCACAGCTACCTGATTATATCCAGAAAAACCATCAACCATGGACACTTTGTAAGCTCCAGTCACTTTTTGCAGAACAAAATCCATCTTCGACAAAGGATAATTATCTTTCAGGGAAGCTCTGTTCAAATTTTTGAAATCCACACATAATCTTATCTCTCCATTTTTCTTCCTGACTGGTACCAGATTGGAAACCCAATCTGAATATCTGAGTGGAACTATGATTTTTTCTTGCAAAATCTTCTTTACTTCTTTTTCAATTGGGGCAAGTAATAGCGGGCTAATTTGTCTAAGCTTCTGTCTGTGTGGCTTAACTCCATATTTCAGTGGTATTTTGTGTTGAATAACATCTAGATCATAAGTCTTTAAATCTTCATATGACCATGCAAACACATCCATGAATTGTTTGAAAAGATCTAAATACCTTTCTTTATATTCCTTAGGAACTCCTTTAAACAACTTGACTATTTAGGCTCATGCTGAGTTCCTAAATTACAGTCCTCCATTTCTCCATCTTGAGATACCTTTTTCTGATTCTCTGCCACATCATTAGCATCGAACATTCTCTCAAGAGGCACCAAACCTCTGGTCAAAATATTATCCTTAAATTGAATTATCTTATGATCACCAATTGTTTGCTTCAGGTTTCTATACATGTCACTTTTATCACTTTCGTCAACTTCTAAATCAATTTGACTATCTTCAAAATTTCCAA